>VYZT01022304.1:909-15694 GCA_013400735.1 Pomatostomus ruficeps
CTGGCGCTGGCCCCGCTGCCCGGCCCCGCGGCGCGGGCAGAGCTGCGGGTGCGGGTGCGGCTGCCCGGCGGGCAGGTGACGGAGGAGAGCCTGCAGGCCGACAGCGGCGCCGACTGCGTCAGCCTGGAGCTGCGAGCGGCCGACGGCGCCCTCGTCACGCTCACGGCGGATTTCAGACAGGTACGGGGCGGGGGAGAGCATCCCCGGGGGTCCCGGAGCGGGAAGAGCATCCCCGGGGTGTCCGGGCAGGGACGGAGCGGGGAGACCATCCGCGGGGGTTTCGCATGAGAACGGAACGAGGAGAGCATCCCCGGGGGGTTCGGACCGGGACGGAGCTGGGAGAGCATCCCCGGGGAGTTGGGACGGGGACGGAACAAGGAGAACATCCCCAGGGGTCCCGGAACAGGGAGAGCATCCCCGGGGGTTTCGGAAAAGAACGGAGCCGGGAGAGCATCCCCGGGGGTTTCGGATAAGAACGAACGGGAGAGCATCCCCGGATGCCGCGGTGATTCCCGGCAGGGCTGGAGGAGGGCAGAGGCTGCGGGATGGGAGCGCTGGCCCCCGGCACCTCGCGGGAGAGTCAGGTCAGGGATTTTTGCGCATTTTTTGAGTGCTTTTTGTGGGATGAGCGCTGGGTATGGAACTCCTTCCCGTCCTCCTTCCAGATCCGAGTCCATCCCAACTCGGAACCTGGAGAATCTTGTCTGGAGAGTCCAGCAGCCAGAAGTCTTTCAGAGGCATGGAAAGTCTCTCGGAACGCACAGGGAAAAGTCCGTCCATCCTCTCGCACCGTCGGGGTCTTTGTCTGAGCTGTCCCGCACGGCTCCAGCACAGTTCACCAGGCTCGCTGTCCCCAGCGGTGTCACACGTGTGACCGGCACTGCCACCGCACTGGAAACAGCTGGTGACAGACCCCAGCGGGGCCGGGTCGCAGTTTCCCAGCCGAGTCCAGCAGCTCTGTTCTCTGGCTGAGTTCCGAGCAGCCCGGTTTTGCACAATTCTGCAGTTTTGCGTGAAGGCTCAGCACAGCCGGGCACGGAGCGGGGTCGGGGCAGGAGCGGCTGGGCTGGGGAGCTCTGGGGTTCCTCGCTGCGCTGTGGGGGTGTCCGTGCTCTGCTGCAGCGCCGGGATCTCTCTCTCCGCGATGCCGTGGGGTACAGCTGGTTTTTTGGGTGAACTCCTGCTGGTTTTGGGGGCTGGTGTGCGGAGTGAGATGCGCTGACAACAGCCCTGCCGTACAGGATGCAGAGCACAGGGTGGTGATGCTCGCTGAGCTGAAGCCCCGAATCCCACGTGTTTCATGGGCACGGAGCAGGGCTGGATGCAGGGAACTCCCTCCGCCCGGGAAGAGCTGTTTGCCCGGGCTGGCACGGCTCTGTTATCTCGTTCCAACCCCCCATGCCGGGTCTTTGCCCAGGTGGACTTTGCTTCGCAGCAGGACCCAGCAGACAGGCAGGTGTCGTGTCCCAGCCTGCTGTGAACCTTGGAGCCTTTTCGCCAGGGGTTGTTCTGGTGCGTCTTCCCTTTCAGTGCCAGTCTCCCTGGGATGTCCCTTCTCCTCTCCGAGGGGCCAGCAGCAGCCACGGGGATTTTGGAAGTGGTGGCGTGCTCCAAATGCTCCAGCACACGTGCAGGGAAGCAGCCCTGGGACTGCTCTTAAAGAAAATATGAAATAATTGCAAGCCGTGGCACAGCAGGGAAGTCAGGCAGGGAGGAAGGGCTCTGAAGCCTGCAGATTGCAAACTTGCACATTCCCGGGAGAGGGAAATCCAGACTCACTGTAGCTCCTTTGGGAACCTGGGCTGTGACCTGGGACTGCTGCTGTGCTGAGCTGCTGATTTTTTCAGCATTTTTCACTTGCTTCAGCCCTTCTTGAGAGCTCAGAGCTCATCCCCAAACCCGACCGAGTGTGTGTTGGAAGTTCTCTCGCTCCCATCCTCATTAGAGCTGAGTTTGGGGTTCTCTGGAGGTGCCTGGAGCCCACAGGTTAAATCCTGAGCTCCACGCATTCCCTGCTGGAAGTGATGGTCCCTGGAGGGCTCTGCAAGCATCCAACTCGCAGCAGTGCATTCCTGCTCCTCAGCTTTAGAGCAGCTGGGGCCTGGCTCTCCCTGCTCCGTGGCTTTGCTGGAAAAGAGCTGGAAAAGAGCTGGGCAAAGCCAGGGAAGCGTGAAGGAGCGAGGAGCTGGCTCTGCGGGGTGGTGAGTAATGGGTGAGCAGGCAGCAGCCTGGCCGGGCTTCCCCCTCTGCCCTGCTCCAGCTGCACCCAGACACTTCCCCGTGCTGCCCTGGCGCTCCTCTCACCGGAATTGCACAACTTCTCCCCTGCACTGAAGGTCGTGGGGTTCGGAGCGCTCCCAAAAGCAGCTCTGGGGTTGTTGATCTGCTGCCCTCGAGCCTCATGCTGCGGTCAGGATGCTGGGGTTTTTCCACAAATGATTTTTCCACTCCTCTGGCTTCAACTGCAGGGGGCTCAGTCCAAAGTCAGGGGGTTCTTTACTATTCTTTTTTATTATTTTTTTTTATTATTTTTTTTTCCTCTCCGCTGGCAATTTGTGGTTGCCAGACCAGGGGCTGGAGAAGAAAGGAGCTAAATGAGATCATTGTTCGTTCCTCTGCTCTGACACTGGTGGGACTCGAGCAGTGCCTGGGGCTTGCACAGGGCTGGGATTTTCATTGCTCTCCCAGCCCTGCGTGCCCTGCGGAGCTGAGCCTGCAGGAGCTGTGTCCTCAGAGCACGCCAGGTTATTTTTCCTCCTCAGAGCAGCACAAACTGGTCAGCGCGAGTTTAGACTGGGGCTCAGCAGTGCAGGAGCGACCCTTCCTCTCCTTGCAGCTTGAAAAGAAGGAATGAAAACTTCTTTTCCTGCGGTCAGGCACAAACTTGATTGCAAAAAATAATGAGGGGGCTCAGCAACCCTAAATGTTGTGTCTGGTTTGAGTGGAGTGGTGTTGCCAGTTGTTAAACACGGCCTGAGAACAACGTGGGTGGGTTTATTTCAAGGTCAGCACCAAGATACAGAAAAGTTTCTTTTCCCCTTCCCTGTCTGGAAAAGTTGGGGTTAGAAACACAAGGGGGAAAAGCTAAGGAGTGTTTTAACCCTCGCACTGCCGGTCCTCTCAGAGTTCTCAATGATAAGGCTGTTGTGGGAGGTTTTGGGGTGGTGTTGGCAGAATTTCCTCGTGCCAGGGGGCCACGTGTGAGGTGACAAATCACCGGGTGACACAGGAAAGCCTCTGCCCACGGGTTTTGTCTGTGTCATTTGGAAAGCAGCTCCTCTCCGAACAGATACCAAAAGCAGAAAAAGAGGAACACTCAGGACCCTCTGGGAGGCCTCATCAAAACCTGGTGCTGTTTGTTAGATTGTAGAATTTTATTTATTGCTCTGAAAATGTGCTTTTTCTCTGAATTCAGGGCAGCTCATCCCCCTCTCCCAGCACATTCTTGAATTGCCTTTAGGATACCCAAATATAAGAGGCAGCACATGCAAATTCTTCATTCCAGCCATCCCCAGAGAGAGAGGGGTTAAATCCCATAATCCCCCCCCATTCAGGGCAGCTCAGCTGGCTGGACCCGCGGTGTGGGTTCGACACCAAGTTCCCAGCGCTGTGCAAATCCATGGAATTGTGGCCGGCTGGGGCTGCTCCCTGGGGCAGAGGCTGCTGACAGGGCGCAGAGCTGTCCCCAGCAGCACTGCAGACACAAAACCGGGTCCCCACAGCAGCCCTGGTGTCCTTGGGGGAGAGAAATCTGGCAGCAGAGCTGGGTGGGTGGCAGGAGGCAGGCACTGAGATGATTTATGTCCCTGGGAACTGCTTTGCTCCACTCCGCGCAGAATCGTCGCCGGGCTGGGAGCTGGACCACACAGGATTGTAAATCCCGGCTGGAATCGGCCCCAGCCGGGGGGGCTGAGCTGTTCTCACCCCTGATGCCGGTCCCTGGAGGAGCTGGTGAGGACAGGGTGAGGAGGGGAGAGGATTGGTGATTTCCCTGCTCCTCCTTGGCAGTAGGGATGGACAATGCCAGGATTTTGGGAGCTGGGAGTGCTGATTTCCCTGCTGGGGCCTGGCTGCAGGGCTGGTTGTTCCCTGGAGGGTTTTGTCACCCAGACCCGAGCAGCAGCTGCCTCTGGACCCAGGCAGGGCTGAGGATTCCCCATTCCCCCGCCCTGAGTTCACCCAGAGAGTCCCTGCTCTGCTCTGCCCTGCTGGGACTTGTTCCCTGCTGGGAAACTGCAGAAACCCAGAGTTCAAGGTGCTGTTTGCTCCTTGGCACCGATTCACCGCTTTTCCTGCCGGGAAAAGGTGAGGAGCCTGCCAGGGGAAGGTGCCCTCTGAGCAGGGAAAGCTTTGGTGGCTCTTTGGGACAGAGCAGGGAGAAGAAGGGACTGATTCTGCTCAGGACAGCGTGGTCACTGCAAGGTCCACTTTGGCTTTGCTCAGAGCCAGGTAAAGGTGGATTTCTCCCCACAGAACAATCCTGGCCACAGGAGCCAGATCCTTGAAAAAACAGCTTTTTTAAAGGAGTTTTTTGGCTGTTTCAATGCTGGCAGCCCTGCCCATTCCTGCCTGTCCCAGTGCGTCTCCCTTGGTGTCAACAAACGCGCTGGAAATCCCTGGCACCTGGAGCTGGGGCACAGGGAGCTGTGAATTCCTTGTCTGCAGCAGCCCCGAGGAGGAAAGAGCCGGCCGGCTGAAGGCTAATTCCTAAATAGACGGATCAGGAGGATTAATCAGCTGCTCAGCACGTTCTCATTTTACAAAAATTGCCTCCAACCTGGGAAGTGCTGCACTGTTTTTAATCTCCTGCCTATGGAGGCTTTCGGCCTGAATGCAAAACGTGGCCATCCCTGCTTGCTTTTCCCAGGCTGTTCAAAGGGAATTGGAATGAAATCCGCAGCTGAGGAATATGCCAGAGTCAGCTCCTGGTTTTAGTCCGCTCATCCACGGGCCCTGCAGGCTGTGGGAGCGCCCAGCTGGAAGCTGGAGGGCAGCTGGGCTGAATGTGCCGGGGAATGTGGGCTGCTCCAGCGGTGCCAGGGCCTCAGTGGGACACCTCCCCATTAAACCTCTCAGAAAACACAATTATTCCATAGCAATTTCACAAAAATCTTTGGTATTTCTTTCTTCTTGAGCCTCCTCTGAGTCCTGCTCTTGGCTGTGCAGTCAACAATTGGATCAGCAAGATGATTCCTCCCGTCCTGGGGGTGGAAATGCTGCCCAGATGTGCACTGAGGGCATTCCCTTTTCCTCTGGGCATGGGAGAGAAGGCAGGGAGTGAACAGGGCGCTCTGAGCAGGAAAGCTCAGCTTGGGAAAGGGAAATACTCCTGGGAGAAGCCAGGAACCACGGAGCAGGAGCAGCTCAGGAGGAGAGGGGCTGGGGCAGCTGGCACAGCTCTGCTCTCAGCCCCCAGTGTCCGTGCAGCTCTCTGGGCTGCAGGAGGTGCCAAAGGCAGGGATTGCTCTCCCTGCTCAGCCCTTGGACAGGGATGGCACATTCCCACAGAGGGCACCGATGCCCCTGGAGCCAGAGGAACTGATCCCTGCAAAGGAACCAGGGTTGGATGCCAGAGCAGCACACAGCGAGGCTTTGCTGTTGACCGCGGAATTCTGTGACTCCACATGAAGTAACCGTGGGTGATTTCCAACTGGTTCTGGAAAGGATTGCAGTCCGTGTCATGGAAAATAACAAAATCAGTGAGCTGGACGGAGAAGGAAGTCGGCTGCAGCTGAGCAAAACGGCTCCTTCTGCCTTTAACAGTTTGATTTCACTCCTGTTCCACGCGCTCGGGGATGAGTAACTTTTTCTCTGGAATGCCACTTGTCGGGAAGCCAGGGAGGGAAGGCAGCAGAGGAAATTTGGGGCTGCTTACTCAGTAGGGCACGGAGACAATGGCTGAGTGATGTTTGCTCATCAAAACCAAACGCGGCTCCGTGGAGTTGGCTTCCCTTCTTGGGAAAGCACAGGAACCCTCAGCTGTTGGAGGTGGGATGTGACCTGGCAGCAGTTTGTCCTTGCCGCAGTGGGATTGTGAAACTCTCAATTCCCTGCAGACAGCAGGGACTGCTGCAGGCTTTGGGGTGGAATCAAAGCTGGGACCACACCCCTGTGCTCAGGCAGCACAAATATGAGACCTTTGGCTTTGTTTTTGGGCTGGAGCTTTTCTCTTTGACCCCGACCTCTCAGTTCACCTCACTGACGGCAAAGATTTCAACTCTCACTCTTCTTGTTCCTCTCTCTGTCAGGAGGTGAAGATTTTCCGTGCCTTAATCCTGGGGGAGCTGGAGAGGGGCCAGAGCCAGTTCCAGGCCCTCTGCTTCGTGACCCGGCTGCACCGCAACGAGATCATCCCCAGCGAGTCCATGGCCAAGCTGCGGCAGGTACGGGGCTCCCTCCTCCCATCCAGATGGGAATTCTCAGAGTTTTCCTGCCTGGATGCCCTTCCCAGGCAGCTGCGTGGCTGCTCAGATCCTGGACTCACCTCTGAGCACCCCTGAGTTCTTCAGTGGCATTGATCCTGTTCTACTCGAGGTTTAGTTGAGCCTCGTTTGTGTCAGGGGTGGGTGAGTGGCCAGAAAATCCCCGCCCCAGTGAAGTCAGTGCTGATCCGGGACCATTTATCAGGACAAACATGGAGAAACCACCAAGGGCAGTGGGAAAACATCAGGGTTTATGCCTCAAGAGGTTTTTATAGTGCCTTTCAGCCAGGCGGGGTGCAGGTGCACATTCGATGCTGGCACCACGTCACAGTTTGCTGTGAGGAACCGGATGCACCCAGGATTGAAACTCTGATCATTTCCTCTGCAGAAAAACCCCCGGACAGTGAGGCAGGCGGAGGAGGTGCGGGGTTTGGAGCATCTCAGCATGGACGTGGCTGTGAACTTCAGCAAAGGAGCCCAGCTGAGCTCCCACATCCACAACGTCTGCGCCGAGGCCAAGGAGGCCATTTACACCCGGGAGGAGGATGTCAAGTTCTGGCTGGAGAAGGGTGAGTTCCCGTGGGTTTCTGTGGAGCTGCTGCTGTCAGTGAGCTGGCATGGGGCCGTGGTGGCTCCTGCCAGGTCCCTGGGGACCAGCACGGGGCCGTGGTGGCTCTGCCAGGTCTCTGGGGACCAGCACGGGGCTGTGGTGGCTCTGCCAGGTCTCTGGGGACCAGCACGGCTTGTTCTGGCTCTGAGGCACGTGTGGCACTCTGCAGCAGCCTGAGTGGCAGCAGATCTCACTCCTCCTGCTGGTGCTCCCCGAGTGAACCTGATCAGGGATTTGGAAAGGAACCTTTCACCTGCTCCATCACCTAGAGGAAATACGTTCCTTTTGGGTCTTCTGGCTTGCTTTCCCCTGGGTGTTTTGGTCTCCCGTGGTTCCTACACAAATTTAAGTCCCTGAAAACATTGTCCAACCTCCTCCTCAGCCTGGGGACAGTGTGGGAATGGCTTTGGTGGCTCCTCCTCCGTGCTGAGCACTGTCTGTGCTTGCTCCCACAGGAGTGGACGGCTCCATGTTCCAGGAGCTACCACAGGGCTCAGACCTGCCAGACCTTGCTTTCCTCAGGGTCTTTTGCTCTCCAATGGTTCCTATTCAGATTTAAGTCCCTGAAAACACTGTCCAACCTCTTCCTTGACCCAGGGGCAGTGCAGGGATGGCTTTGGGGGCTCCCCCTCCGTGCTGAGCGCTGTCTGTCTTTGCTCCCGCAGGCGTGGACGGCTCCATGTTCCAGGAGCTACCACAGGGCTCAGACCTGCCAGACCTTGCTTTCCTGAGGGTTTTTTGTTCTCCCATAGTTCCTATTCAGATTTAAATCCTTGGAAACCTCCACCCAACCTCCTCCCCATCTTGGGGACTGTGCAGGGATGGCTTTAGTGGCTTTCCCGTTGGTTTCCCTCCATCCTGAGCGCTGTCTGTGCTTGCTCCCGCAGGCGTGGACGGCTCCATGTTCGAGGTGCTGCCACGGGGCTCAGACCTGCCGGAGCTGCAGCGCTGCCGCCTGTGCCCGGACCGCTGGAAGCCGTGCATCTGCAGCTACTCGCTGAGCATCGAGTGGTACCCCTGCATGCTCAAGTACTGCAAGAGCCGCGATGCTGGCGGCAAAGTCTCCTCCTACAAGTGCGGCATCCGCAGCTGCCAGAAGGGCTACACCTTCGACTACTACGTGCCTCAGAAGCAGCTCTGCCTCTGGGATGAGGAGACTTAGAGCCAGGCCAGGCTTCCCAGGGCAGCAAATCCGCCCCGGCGAGGGGCTGGAGCCCTGGAGAAGGAATGCTGCTCACGGCGGTGCCTTGTGCCAGGAGAGCTGTGCGTGTGTGCCCGTCCCTGCGGCCTCCTGTGACCCCCTCCCCGCCCGACGCTGCCCCGGCTCGCTGGGTGACGGTGCCCCGGCGTCCCTGGAGCAGGAGATGCAGGTTTGGGGTGAAGCATGGGGAAAGGGGGTGCTGCCCTGCTCTGGAGCTCACGGGACGGTTCCCAGCCTCGAGCTGAGCGGGCAGAGAAAGCATCTGACTGACCTCTGCCACTTCGGTGCCTTCGCCACCCCTGGTGACACAGCAGCGGGGAAACAGCGGATTTTTGGGACCACACCCCCGACCAAGGAAGGTTTGAAGCCCACCCAAAGCCTGCAGCTTTTCCCAGTGCCTGCCTGGCCGTCCTATCCCCCTGTGTGTGGAAGGTACAACGGGGGGATATCGTCCAGCATCTTGTGCCCCTGCAGGGCTGGTAATTAGGGCTTTAATTAATCCTTGTTTAGATTAGAGAAGGCCCAACTTTTTGTGTTGGTCTGCGACTCTTCCACTAAGAAACATCTGGAGCCCCGTGAGCACCACCAGAACCCCGTGGCTGTGAGGGGAGAGGAGGATCCCGGGCGGGTTTTGAAGGAGATTCTGCATCCACATCCAGTTTTGCGTCCTGCTCTGCCAGCTGTTCACGAGAAGCTCTTCAATAACTCTCCTGCTTTGCTGTGCCTTGGTTTCCCCCAAATGTTAAACAGGGACGGCACTGGAGCTGTCCTTGGCCCTGGGATATTCCTGGAGGGATCAGACTAAAAGCACTGGGAGTGCTGCTCAGTCCTGTGTCCTCTCCACTCAAATTACAAGCACAGAGGGGAGAGAAGCTCTCGGGGTCTTTAGGAACCCCTGTGCCTCCTGGTGAAAAGCCTTCACAACGTGCCTTTCTGCCTAAAATACAGGAATTTTTGACACGAAAAGAAAAGAAAAAGAGAAGAATTTGGTCACAATTATTTTTGTATCGATCACTTAAGGGGAGGGGGGGAGAAGGGAAAGGTATTTTAATATTGGAACATGAAGTAAAACACACTTGAAATGATTTTTTTTTTTAAAAAAACAAATTATTTATCATTTGTAAGGTAAAATAAACTGATTTTTTAAAGCATCCTTGGCCTGAAAGTTTCTCTGTGCATGATACTCTGTGTGGGATCCAGTTTGGGTTCTTAATTAGGAGTTTTTGCTTTGTGGGTAAGTCTGAAAACTGCACGCGGTGAAGAGCCAGGGACTGGGGGAGAACATCCAGGGATTTTTGAGATTCACCAGCGTGATGCTGCACCTCAAACACCTTTCAGATCCTCCGTGGGGAGGCCGGTTTGGCTCATCCCAGGCAGTTCTGGAAGCTCTGAGCTCGAGTTCTGGTGAATAAACCCATCAGCAGAAGCGGCTCCTGGGGGCTGCTCCTCTCCCGTGGGGCTTCCCTGGGTCCGGTAAATATTCCCGGGGAATTCCTCCGCAGCTCCAGCCGGTGAGGGCGGCACTCTGGGGCCAGCGCAGAGCTCCCGGTGGCTGCCGGAGGAACCGTGGAGCTCTGATTCCCTCTAGCGTGGGGAATGCGGGGATGGGGTGAGAACTTCCAGCCTCCCTCCGCTTCGCCCTCCAACAATTCCCCCTTTTCCGGGCAGGGGGAAACGGGGATTTGTTCTCCGCTGTCCCGGCTCCTGCTGCAGCGGGACACGGTGGGGTTTTGTGCCCGGTCCGGGGTTAAACCCAGCTCCGGGGCACGGGGCTGGGAGCAGGGTGGGAGCGGATTCCAGGGATCGCAGCCCCTTCCCACCGCTGCCGCCTGCACGGGGATCCTGGGACAGACCGGCTCGCTCTGGGAGGGTCGGGAACATCCCAGCGAGCCTCGGGGGGCTTTGTTTTGGAATTCCGAGGCTCTGGGATGCCCGGGAGCCGGTGCAGTTCCCCAGCTTCCAGCAGTGGGTGCTGGCGGAGCGCGGCTGTGCCCGGCCGGGTGCCGGGATGTCGGGATGTCGGGATGTCAGGATGTCGGGACAGGGATGCTCGTGGTCCAGCCGGTCCCTGCAGGATCGCAGGATGTCCCCAGCCCTGTGGGGGATTTTTGCAACGTTTCCCTGCAGTTTGTGCTCCCAGGGCCCATCCCAAGGTCGCATCCCATAAATCAGCAGAGTTTATCTCCCTCCAAGAGGGGAGGGAACGCTGGCAGTGGGAGAGGAGGAACACGGTGCCTGCAGTGAGGGGAGAGCGGACAGATTTTGATGAGCACGGGGACAAAAAAAGAGCAGCGCGTTTGATGCTGTCTGGGAGTGATTTTAGCCGTGAACAGAATAAAACCAATCCTGCCTTGCCTGATAATCTCATTTCCACAGCAGAAAGAAGTGGTGATGCTCTGATCCATCCCGTTTTTCATACGCAGGGTGAATTCTCTCCTGCACATCACCAAAGCTCGGGACACGCAGGGGCTGGGCTTTGCTGCCACAGTTATTTGGGGAGCAAACCACCTAAATATTCAAATTTTCTCCGCTGTTTCATTAAGCACAAAGTAACAGCCAGAAAAAGTCATTCCCAGCTGTGTTTGGGGCCAGGAGAGGGCACTGGTGCCCTGCCCGCGCCCGGGACAGCATCCCTGCCCGGAGGATGCCCGGCATTCCTGTCCGGCTGGAGATGCCACCCGGCAGAGCCGCCTTCCTGGTCCGCTCTGGAGGACGGGAAAAGCGCCAGGAAGAGCAGAGAGAGGAGAGAAACTCCCGACAAAAGGTGCTCTGATGTGGGGGAAAGAGAGCTCCCGTGGTCCCCCAGCCCTTCGAGCAAATAAATTCCTGTTTGACGCAGTGAGGAGAGCCGATCACGTCAGCCCCGGGGATGGGGAAAACCCAGAGGAAAACACTCGAAAAGAGAGCGGCAGCTGCCCAGGAACGCCCCGGGGCTCCGGGCCGGGCTGGGGCTCGCTGGCAGGAGTCCAGCCCCCCCGGGAGCTGCCCGTGCCAGGCTCCCCGAGCCACCTCGCTGCTTCCTGGAGGCTGAAACCTCCCCTGCCCTGGAAATAAACGCTGGTCCGGCCCGGGAACCCCCGGTTTCCCTCCGCTTTTCCTTGTCAGGGTTTCGCTGAGCTCCTCCACGCTCTCCTCCCGCCTCCCGGGGATGTCCTCGCTGGCCACGCCGCGGGCAGCTCCGGCCCGGGCTGGAGGTGAGGCCGGAGATCCTGCCCGCCCACCCATCCCTTCGGAGAAACCTGTCTTTCCAGGGAGCGAGAGCGGCATGTGGGAAAGCCGAGCGCCCTGGAACGTGAATTACCCGGGGAGAGATGGATGTGTGATAGCTCGTACCTGGCAGCTACTAATTGAGCGTTAACGCTTTCAGCGGGGCTCGGAGCGCCGCTGGAGCCCGGCCCTGTCACACGGCTGTCCCCAGGGCTGCTGGGGTCACCGGGGTGGCACCTGGCGGGGACAGGGAGCAGCTGCCTGGCTCGTCGGGGTGACTCCTCTGTCGCTGTCACAGCACGGAGCGTGGGCTGGGGCTCTGGCCTGGCTGCTTTCTGCAGAAGGAGCCAGCGTTAGGGGAATTTTGCTTGCCTGGCTTCCCTGGAAGTTGGTAAATAGTGCGGCTGGGAATAGCAGCGATGAGGAGGAAGAGGGCGGCTGCCACTTCTCTCCTGTCCTCAGGGGACACGGATGTGCCCTGCAGAGCACGTGTCAGCAGAGCGGGGTCTCCCTGTGCCGGCCCTAACCCTGCTCTTTGCCTCCAGCCAGGACAGGTTTCTTTTCTGCTTTTAACTTTCCTTTCCGTGCTGTTTCACCCAGCCCACACTGCGAGGACACGGCCCCAGTGCCACCGGCTGCTCACGCGGTTATCAGAGCGGCCCAAAGGGCTGTCCCTTCCCTCCCACACCTTCCCCCGGGGCGCTGCCCAGCCTGGCCGGGTGCCCCGGGCTCCCGGAGGAGCTCGGAGCCGAGAGGGGGCACAGGAGCGATGCGGGGCAGGTGCTGCGGGTGCGGGCGGGCGGAGCGGAGCGCGCCTTCCTTCCTGCCCTCCTTCCCACCCCACCCCGCAGCCTGGCAGCGCTGCAGGGACTCATCCATTCCCGAGTTACTAATATGCAAATGGCAGCGTTTGCATGGGCCTGACGCCAAGCTGCTGGGTGTCAGGGCACCCGAGGGAGCCGGAGGTGGGGCGAGGCGTGGCACCGCGCCGCATGCTCACCTGGCCCTGCATGGCAACAGGCAATGGAGCTCTAGGTCCCTTCGGCTGCGGACCCACGGCCGCTTCGAGAGGCAGCGGGTGGCAGAGGAGGGAGGGCAAACTGGCAGCCCCTGGCAACCTGGGGCTGACGGCAGGAGGCTGGGCACACCGCGGATTTCCCCCCGGCGGCAGGATGGTGAACCTGGAGTCCGTGCACGCAGGTAAAGGGCACCGCCGCTGCAGCGGGGGCCGTGGGCTCGGGCAGGAAATGGGGGAAACGCTCCGAATCCCGCGGCCTTCCCTCGCTCCTTCCCCTCCTCTTTCCTCCCGCTGGGGTGCCCGGTGAGGTGCCCACGGTGCTGCCGGGGGATGGATGCTGCCCGGAGCTGTTCGGGGGGCTGCCAAGCCGTGCCCACAACGTGGGAGCAGCGCTCCCGCTGCCAGCCCAGCGCGGGGCTCGGAGCAGCACAGGGGGCTCGGAGCAGCACAGAGCGCTCCTGAGTGCCTGGAAAATGAGTTTTTAGTGCCTGACCTGTGGGTTCTGTCATTGGGATAGAGCTGGGAGGAGGGAGAGGGGATAAATCCACCGAGGGATGCAGCAGGGGTGGAGGGAAGGGTGTGTGTGAGAGAGAGATGGGACGGGGCTGGAAGGAGAGAAGTTCACGGCAAAGAGGGAAAAGGAGGGAGAAATGAATGAGGAGGGAGCTGCGGGAGGCTGGGTTGAGTGAGGAATGAATGAACAGGGATCCTCAGGAGCTCCTTCCAGGGGTCTGTCCCGAGGAGCAGCTCAGCCGCTCTCACAGCCCCTCCGAGCAGCCCCTTCCCTGCAGCGAGCTGGGGAACAGAGCGATCCCTGCCAAAGCCCCGGAGCTGCGCTGAGCCCCGGCTCACACAGAGAGCTCAGTGCCGGGGCAGGACCCCAGCCCTGGGCACGGGAGCCGAGGGTGACGCTGGAACGGGAGCAGCGTGGGGGCAGCCAGACCCCTGGCAGGGGGATTTTGGGATGAGGAGCCCGTGCCCTGCCAGTGCTCTGGGTCCTGCAGCACAAACGCTGCGCTGGCCCGGGCTGGAGGGGAGGGTGCATCCATCAGGGTGCCGGGATCATCCCCTGGGACACCCCTGGGAGTCCTGCTGCTCAGGGCACACCCGGGACTCTGTCCCCAGGGCTGGCAGCCCCTCCACAAGCCCTGCGTGCCCCGGGCTCGCAGACAGGCCTGCAGGGCACGGTGCAGCAATGCCACCCCCTAACCAGTGTCAGTGGCGTGGCAGAGGTGGCCACAGCCTTTGCTTCCAACACCTCCATGGCTCTGGGATGCCTCTGCAGCCACCCCGAGTGGGCTGGGGAGCCACGAGGAGAGGCTGCCGGGGAGGGAGGCTCGTGGTCTTGGCTGGGGCTGTGAGCCCGACTGGTCGGAGCACCTGTGCTGGGCGTGCTGGGGTTGGTGTCCCCCGCAGGCTCCGAGCCACCCCTCCACCCATGTGCCGGGCTCGTGGGCGACTCTTTCTTCATGAGAAGATTGCCCGGATCGATACCGTGCCCTCTGTCAGAGCCGGTGGCATCGCTGCCAGCCGGGATTTGGAGCTGTGGGCGCAGCTTCCACTCCCCCAAACCATCAGACAGGGCCGGAGCTTTAAGGAGGGTTGTTTTTTTGCAGGCAAAGGAGCCCAGCACGAGTGGGAGGGAGTTTTTTAACTCCTGTACAAAAGCAGCTCAGTTTTGGGGTCCCTGCACTGCTCGGAGGCCCCTCTGTAAGGAGCTGCCTGCAGAGCCGTGCTCACTTTTAACCCGTTTTTACCTTGGAGGTTTTTTCCAACTTTAATGATTTTAGGAGGAGAAGACACAGCCCCTGGGGGGGCTTCCCAGGCTCCACACGCCCTCCTCCCTGCCCAGAGGCTTCCCCGGCGGCCGCCACCACCCCTTCCCCAGGCATTTTGGAGATTTCACCTCCCTGCAGCCTCCAGAGGGGCTCAGGCACCCAGAGCGCAGAAACCCCCGGGTGATGCTCCCAGCCCCGCCGAGCTTCCCCTCCTCCTCCTCGGCCGGATTCCACCCTTAGGCCGGCTCAGCCCGTGCCCCGACAGCTACCGGGAACCAGGGCTTGGGAAAGGCTCGATTTGCTGACACCGTTTGTTTCGGCAAAAATAGAGATGCAGATGCACCCCCGGAGAAAGTGTCTGCGCCGGCAGAGCCGCTTTGGTCTGGCTGAACCACCCAGGCTGCCCCTGCCCCGGCTCTGCTGGGGAGCTGGGGCACAGCAGCACATTTTTAATATGGCCCCGGCCGCAGTGGCGGCTCCTAATGGGGCTGTGGTTACCAGCCAGGCAGTCCCAAGCCCGGTTGTTTTTCCCACAGAGGTTTTTGGTTG
>VYZT01022309.1:0-15108 GCA_013400735.1 Pomatostomus ruficeps
GGGGGGGGAGTCTGTGGAAACCTGGCCTCTCTGGGCTGTGATCTCCCCTACCCCAAACCCAGCCAAGGATGATTTTCTGATTCATTTGTCTTTCTTGTGGATGCATTCTTTTCCCTCAGCCTGGTTTACTTCTCCCTCAGCCTGAGATGACTGAACGATAGTGTCCCCTTTATCCTATCTAGATGGCTTAACTCACAGTCTAAAGTTCCAGTCAGGCATCTTCAAGGAGGGGTGGGCTTCTGTGGTTGTAGCTTCTTTATACAGTTTTTGGTATAATGGGCAAAATTCTTTCATAACAATGTTTAAGGCATGACCCATTTCAGTCTCTGACAATTCTGGAAAAAACCTTAATTCCCAAAATAATAATATGCTTACCAATAGTCAACTACTGCACAGAGAGATATAAGCTTTGACAGAGACAGTGATGCAAATAAGGTTTTAATTTATATGAAAAGCAACCATGACATTTTTCATGCAATTATTTTTAAAATAATTGTGCATTTTTCTGTATTTTTGTCATTAAAATAAAGAATAAAAAATATATAATTTCTACCTTGTGTTGCCATACTTACCATTGAAATAAGTATTAGTATATACGCCAATGTTTCTGCAGCATTGCAAAAATGTGAATCAATCGGCCCACATCCATATTTATCACAGCAATGTGGAGAAATAGGAGTTGATTGCATACATATTTTGTCTTTATCTATACATTTATCAACAAGAAACTTGCAAAATACTTGTTCTCAGTTGTTTACCATAGAATGGCCTGAGTTAGAAGCAACCCCTAAGATCCCCTCATTCCACCCCCTGTCACGAGGTGGAACTTTTCACCAGACCAGGTTTCACAGAGATCCATCCAACCTGGCCTTGAACACTTCCAGGGATGGGGCAGCCACAGCTTCTCTGGGCAGCTTGTGCCAGGGCCTCACCACAGTCACAGTAAAGAATTTCTATGTAACTCCTAATCTAAAATTTATTATTTTAGTATTTTAGATTATGATTAACTTTAATTTATGATTAACAAAAAAATAAATCCATTCTTTTTCTTAGAAAAACTGATCTAGTTGCTTAGGTAGATGTTTTCCATAGACAGTGATTGTTTTTTCCTTATTCAAGTTCTTGTCATTTCATTATTTTTCCACTGGGTTTTTTTGTGCATGTGAATGGCTGCAGGAATACAAACACATTTTGTTCTCTATCAGTGCAATGAAAGCAACTACACAGTCATTCATCCTATGAGGAAGCAACCAAGAATGACAGAAAAACAGTCACCAAGACCTCACTGGAAAGCAGGCATCAGAAGCCAGGGCCATGAAGGAGTGTCTTCAAAGCCTCATAAGGAACTTTCTGATGCAGGAATGCTTGGAGGGGACCCAGTCTACTGGAGCTTTTTGTATGCCAGAGAGACTATTGGAAATTCCATCCTTTATACACAAGGGGATTGGTGGACAAAGGTGAATTTCACATTATTCTGACCCATCCTGTGATTTCTGGGACATCTCAGCTGACACCAAGCCCAGGGCAGGCAGGACTGGCACAACTCCCTTTCCCGGAGCCAATGGAGAGGAAAGTGGTTGAGGAAACAGGTGGCAAATCTGACTCTTGAATGGGGATCTTGGTGGACCCGGGGTCTTTCAACTGTGTGTGGCCTTTTCCTCAGTGATGGTTGCAAAGAGAAAGCTAGGAACCAGAGACCCATGTCCTATGTCTTTGCCTTTCACTGGGTAATTTTCAGCACAATTTGCTTAAGCTTTCAGCATGAATAGACTTACTCATTCTCAAAACATGTAAGTATTGTAGAAAATGACACCTGGCGGAGAACGTTTCTTGTGTTTGCAGCTAGATATATTGTTATTGAGCCTTTGGAGCTTTAAAGGTGGCTAAAAATGTGGTTATGTGTTCTGCAAAAATTAATTTTCACAAAAACTTTCTTTTTCTCCAGAAAGTAAAAATTTTATTTTCCAGAAGGAAATGTAAAAAAAAGAGGGTTTTTCTTTTGATTTTTGTTTGGATTTTAATTTTCTAGATTTTTGAACTTCAATTCTGAAACACCCATGAATATTTGAGGATTACTCTTCTTATTTCCACCTTCTGTATCGTAACCTTTGTCACTAAATACATACCAGGAGAAAGACCATAGAGATGCAACATGTCAGAACTCTGCAGAAATTGAACAATGAGGTCTTTCAAATTATATATTTTGCATGAGGTTTAAAACTAAGAAAAGACAATGAAGGTTTTAAAAAACACAAACATCAACCCTAGTGAACTGAAGCACTGAGAAAAGAAAAAAGAAGAAGAAAAAAAATTAAAATTTTCAAAAAATAGAAAAAAGCAGTAACCTTTTGCATTTTGATGCCATTGAAATTCATGCAACTTCTCAAGAAATACAGTTAACATTGTTACCATATTTCTCCTTCAGGTCTGTGCTGTAGGAATTACTCAATGTAACTGAATTTTATTAGAATAGATTTATTTAGAAAACAGAGACATGGCAGAGCTCCTGTTTGGTGTACAATGGTAATTTCCACCTCTCAGTTGTAAGTACAAAATAGAGAAAGAAATACGCAGGATAGTATTCCCAACTGTAACGATCTCTGGTAAACACTAACAAGCTCGGCTTCTCAAGCCAGATTTTCCCTGCAGCACAATTAATTTATTCAGTCCATAAATATTTGTACTGCCATTTGCTTAAAATTAATCAGATCTTTTTGTATAAAATATTAGAAAATAAACAAATTCTGCAATGACAACATAAAAAACCTTTATCCATACTGAATTAAAAAGCACAGTGTGATCATCAACTGCAGCAAAACCCACCCGGGATTGCATATATGTTATGAAGTATTATAAATACCTTGAAATGTGGCACAGGAAACTCAAAAAGTAGGTGCCCTAACCATTAGCTATTTATTTCCCACTAGTGTTTTAGAAGGAGAGAAATATCATTAATATATAGTTAAACATGACTATTGGAATGATTCATATGAGTTACTCATAAAGGTTAATTTTTGGGTTAAGATCACCAAACTCTCTGTTATCACTGAAAAAATACTAGACTTCATTAGAGGTTAATTTAAAACAGAATCTTAAATTTAGTGGCCTGTAATACATTTTAGGGCACCTTTTATGCCTTACCGAAAGAGGAAGGCTGATACTGATGACTATTCTGAACAAAATTAATGCAGTAAAATATAATGGATTTATGGGAGAATAAGAAATATAACAAATAATGGGAGAATGAAATTCTCATTGTCTTCTTCTCACCTCTCTTAGGCTTTTCTCCTCCTTTTTAGCATGAATCATATTAACAGAATGATTGCCTCAATTTTTACTTTTATTATTCTATCACCATTTCTGGATTACTGCTAACACTATGTATATGGGAAAACAAAAACCAAAACAAAAATATAAAGAAAAGCATTTTTGTGGTTCAACTGAGCTTTGGGAGTTTAGTGTCACTGTTGAACTGCTAGCTGAGTGAAGAAATCGAGACGGTTGAGTGGCATAAATCTGAGTTTATTATTTAATTATAAAACTTATATAGACTTTTCAAAAGTCATCCGGATTGGGTAAATCCAAAACCTCCCCCTAGGCCAATTGGCCAGGTTAGAATCACCCATCTTTCCCAGAGACCATTTCAATAACATCTAAACTTTATCTTTATTTACAAAACACAGGAAGAAGAAGAGAAAAATTCCCATGTGAAAGAATCTGTGTTACCACAGTTTAGCATAGTCTGTTTTACTTATATGTTAATATAATTAATCCTGAATCTACTAATGCCAATAAAAGAAATCTGACCAAAATCTTCTTCCCCTGTCTTGACAAATGATCCTCCATGGAAACCAGTAAATGGAGATGCCTCAGAACAGACTTTCCGTGCTGTCTCAGGCACACTACTACCAGCAGTCTTTTTGTTATCAGTTGGTTTTTTCTGCAAGACATCCATAAGCAGAAAGGCTCAGGAAAGCTGTGACAAATCAGCTGATGTCAGATGTTAACATGCTTTTCTTTTCTCTCTCAAAAATTAGATAAACCTAGTTTAGCTTAATTTTACTAATGAATGACCATGTCCATCCTGGAGGCCAATAGACTTTCCTGTACATGAGCTACATTCATATCTTCGGTTGATTATCTCCAGAAAAGCCTGAGTCGCATCTTGAAGAGGAGGGCTTGAGACACTGGCAGCTCCCATTTCACTGATAACTGAGCTTCCTATGGGTGGTCTTTTCTTATATTTTTGTTGCACACTTACTGTATCTCCTAAATACAGCTACATTGATGGCTCCTTCTACTATTTCTCTCCAGGCATTCCTAAAGATCTTTGAGGATTTAATTTCCAAAACATCCAGGCGTACTTAAACTTACAGAGTGCAGAAATAAAAGAGACTCCAGCATCTGAGGTTCTCCATTAATTCATTTGGCTTTGGGCTTTTCTTCTTAGAGATCATGAAAAATAGAGCCAGTAGCAATAGCAAGACCTGATCTAATCCCTCCCTGCACCTACCCCCAGGCAAGGCAAATTATACCTAATCCATATCTAACAGCTGTTTGTGTAATTGTTCTTAAATAGTCCTGTAAAGATGATAACCCTTGTAAGAATTTATTTTAGTACTTTTTAGTAGAAATATGCATGTCTTCTGCTCTGTAGTGCATTCCTGAGTTCTCCCATTCCACGGAACCTAGATAACAGATTACTCTAAAGTTCTTTTATGTAGAATATCCAAGTCTTCAGTGGTCTTCACTTTGGTAAACAGAGTTTTCACTTTTTCTCAAAAGCAGTTTGCTAATTTCATCTCCCACACTGTTCCTTATATTTCTGATAGGAAGGTACATAAAACTGGACATGGTACAGCTGCTAATATATCACCAAGGAAAATTGTGTATCCCAATGCTTTCATAGACTTCCAAAGTGGCTCAATGTTGGTATGGAAATTTAGCAGAAAATAAACCCCTTGGCATTCCAGCTGGTCCTCAGAAACCAGATGGGCAAGTGCAGCTGGACATAAGTTCTGATTATTGCCAATTAAGCACTAGATGTCTGGTCAAGTTCAATAAGAACTTTCACCAGCACAAATTCACAAATAGTGTAATTTACCAATTCAGTACTACAGGTCTGGTCATGTTCCATAAGGACTTACAGGAATCAGACATACGAAGAGTACAATTTATTGAAGCAACAGGAAACCAGGTTCTGGGCTGATGGTGATAAATGCAGTAACTACAGGATGTTAATACATGTCTTGAGAGAAAGTATAGTAACAGAGATCTATTAGCAAGGTAGATAGATAAAGATGATAGATAGATAGATAGATAGATAGATAGATAGATAGATAGATAGATAGATAGATAGATAGATAGACAGACATAAAAATTAATATTCCCAGCTGTGCTCCAAAGCAGTTGGAGGCACAAAGCTCACCTTAAGGCATCCCTTCAGGAGAGGACACAGTTCATCAACTGATCCCGAGCAGGCAGAGGTGTTTTCTCCCTCTCTTTTCTTCCCTCTCTTTTTTTTCCCCCTCCTCTAACTGTTTCTGCCCTGACGCCCCCTCTTTTATGTTATAAATTTTGTCCCTTCCCAATGGGATAGAACAATCATATGTTGTAGGTTGGATTTGGGACTTTGGTCATAATTCTATCACATCTCATGTTCATTTGTATTTCAAAGAGTGTGAAAGTTATGTAAACAGGGCTTAATAAAAGTCTCAATTTACTTTGGTCAGAATTTGTAGCTGACAAAAGAGGCAGAATAAACTCTACCACGTGAGGCAGCAGTAAAAGCCCTCTGACCTTCATCAGAGGGTCTGTGCACATCCTTATCTTCTTAAGGAACCAGATGTATAGCAAGGCTTGTTTTTCACAGTGAGGGGAGTGGGCTATTAGCTAGAACAGAGGCACAGGTGCTGTTCTGTGCCTTAATGAAACACTGCTAGAGCCATGAGGTCTCTGCTTCGCTGCAGACATTATTCAGTTGTGAGGGCTTGCTTGAGCCAGGCTCAAGCAAGAGAAGGGGCCCAGCTCATGTTTTTATCAGCTAAACTCATCAATTCTACATCAACTCAAAGCAACAGAGTAGCACATTTGAGCATTTATCATGCCTATAGCCACAGTGTTTGAGTGACACATTTCAGCAGAACTTACTCGTCACTCCATTCTTCAACTTCACTAAGTCAAGCATAATATTTTTCATATTTTCTTTGTGGAATTACATCGTCTTTACTTTGAGCAATTTCTTCTGAAGCAGGGTTTCTTAAACGTTTTTTTTCCCACAGATGTTCCACTTAGTAGCAAGTGGAACATCCAAGTGAGCCCCACACAACAGTGATCATCAGCCAGGTAGTATCTTTCTCTTCAATACATGTACTATGCAAAACCTTAATAACGTAATGTTTGTTAAGGGAAGTCATAGACAACTTTTACTTCTGAAGCTTGAGGACAAGCCAGGAAAGAGACATTCTTGTGGCTCATTGTGTCTTTAATATCTTACTTTAGCTTCCTAATACTAAATGACTGGTCTGATTTTGCTCCTAAATATTTAGGAGCACTTTGGTTGTCTAGATGAGAGAAGATTACTAAAAACTAAGGAAAAGAAAATATAATTGGCAGATCTTTGCCTCCTTTATGTGTGAAGAAGTAACTGGGATTCGCATAAAAACTGAGGAAGAATCTTCAGGGGTGGGAAACATTTAAAATATATTAAATATTAGAGAAAAAACACAATGCAGTTTTCTGGCATTCTTGTCACATTGCTTTTAAAGTATGCATGGAAACCTGAATTCAAACAATGCCATTCTCTTTTGCAGGGCAACGTTTCATATTGACTTCCCTATTTGAAAAACAAAATTTCTATGAAGTATCATGACCCAGATGGAAACTTTGACTTTCTGTTTCAGTAACAAATCTGTCAAAACTTCTTTGTTTAGAAATACCTGTGTGTTGGTTTTGCACAGTCTGATTTTTGGTAGCCACGGGGGGCCATGGAGATAAATTCTGTGAGAAGCTGCTAGAAGCTTTCCACCATGACTGGCAGAGGCAATCCCTAATGGCTCTGAAGATGGACAGGACCCTGGCCAAGGCCATCATCAGAGATTATGGTAATGCCTCTGTGATAACATATTTAAGAGAAAAATCCAAACAAATTGGGGAGGTGCAGTTTCTTTCTATCCAGAGAAGGAGGAGGAGGTGAGAACATGTGAGGGAAACAACATGGAGACACCAAGGTCAGTGGAGAAGGAGGGGGAGGACGTGCTCCAGACACTGGTGCCGAGATTCCTCTGCAGGCTGTGGTGAGCCCATGGTGAGCTGGGCTGTCCCGCTGCAGCCCATGGGGATCCACGGGGGATGCAGAGATCCACTTGCAGACTATGGGGGAGGTGCTCACACCAGAGCGGGTGAATGCCTGGTGTAGGCTGTGATCCGGTGGGAGACCCGGTGGAGAGAGGAAGCCCCTGCTTCCAAGCTGGAGCAGCCTGTCCTTGGAGGGCTACACCCCATGAAAGAGTGACCCACAGCAGTTTTGGGAGGACTGCTACTCGTGAGAGTAGAACTACATTGGAGAAGTTCACAGAGAACTGTCTCCCGTGGGAGGGACCCCATGGTCTCACGGTGGAAGAACTCCTCTCCCTGAGGAGTGGAAGAAAAATCTTGGGTGACAAACTGACGCAACCCTCATCCCCCTGTCTGTCAGTGGGAAGGAGGGAGGGGCTGAGGGAAAAAAAAGGTGTTTTTAAGGGCTTATTTTATTTCTCATTACTCTCCTCTGATTCTGTTAGTAATAAATTCACTCTGTACCTCTGAGCTGAGCCTGTTTTGCCCTTGGAGTGTTTTTCTCATGGTCATTATCTCTACTTATGAAGCCTTCACTAAATTGTTCTCTCCTCTGCCCAGCTTTGGATAGGAGGATGAATGAGTGACTTTTGTGGGTGCCTGGTGTTTGGACAGTATCAAACCATGACAACCTGTGATCTTGCCATATATTGCATCATATTTTGATCCAAATAAATTGTGATCAGCAGATTGATAACATCTTTATTAAGAGTTAATGTTCTGTGTTGATAATAAAACCACCTTCCAGAGAAATATAAATTAATATAGATAAAAAATTTCACTGTGAAGTAATACTAATTTGATTTATCAGTTTAATTTGTTGCTACTTCAGTTTCATATCCTTCATTTTATGAATTTTGCCCATTGTAACATATAATCTTTAATTGCCATTTAATGTCTAATTTAAGATCCTTCAAAGTGTTTTACTCTCATTAATTTAATTAATGATAAATTATGAAAAGATTTTACAATTAATTTACAACTAAGAATTGTAATGAATAAGTACAGTGGTGTGATTTATCATGCTCAGGAGAGTATCCCATTGGGATATGTGGAATATACATGTCCATACTATAAACAGGATTATTTTGTGACTATGAGTCAAGTAATTTGGAAGAAAAAAGCAGTAAAGTTCTAATGTTTAGGGCATGGTATTGTTTTACACTAGAGGTAGGCAAGTTTGCATTACAAATTGTGATTGTAGTAAATTACCTTTTTTAATTTATGCAGATTTGTGTTGTGTTTTACTCTCATCTTCCTGACATATCGAGCATCACCGCATTTTCTGTCTTGTCAAAGATGTATTTGACATCACATTGCTGTGAGTGGTTATGTTACTTAATTGTCCTTAAGGATTTCAAACCACACTCAAAGAAGAGATGTACTGTGAAGAACTATTGGAGAGCATAATGTTTTTGTCTAGATGAATTGGAGGGGCTCTCAAAATACACCTCAATAAATATCCATCTTTAAGCTGTACTTTGCACTTTGGTAGGTCTATAGCTTTATGTGCAGCCAGTCTTGTTTTGATGCTTATAAAATATGATAATACATGTGCAATTAAACACGACAGTTTGACTACTACATACTGTTGCTTATAACTCTCTTTTCACATGAATCTTAATATTCTTCAAGCAAAGATTGATATAAATAGTACTGGTACACCAACATATTGCCAGGTATACGTTTTGATATTTCTGTTCTTCAGGAAAACAAAATATCACAATATTCAGTCAAATTTGAAAATCTGTTTTAGAGAACAGTCATTGAATTTCAGTTCACAGGCACATAATCACATATCCCAGAAAATAAATATGTAGATGCGCACAAGACTAATTAAAATAAAAGCATTTCCTATTGATGTTTATGGCAGCCAAATCTATATTTGGGGTGTGTGTGTGTGTGTACCATAAAATATGATAACTAGAACCAGTTGAATATAAACTTAATAATCTCATTATGTAACATTTTCGTTTCTGAAAGAAGATTTAGTACTAAGCTAAAAATGCTGCATTTTTGGAATCAAGCTCTAGCATTTCAACTAATTAATTTGCTATTAATCTTTCAAATGCTGTTTATTCATTTCACAGTGAAAGGAGTGGTGGGATGAGGGAATGAGGACAAGATGTGCATGTGGAGTTACAACAGCTGTGGTAGATCCCATAGATGGGGAAAAGAGGCACATGAAAACCCTGATTTCACATCTGATAATAGGAAAGAGGTGCTGTGCCAAGACTGATATTCCTGTTGGGAAAAGCAGGGTCTCCCAATGCCTGTTGACCTTGTGTCTGTCAGAGGCTGTCCGCATTTGCAGAAGACAGCCTGTTCTTCCCTGCTTGGAGGATTCCAGCAGGAACAGCTGCCTGGCTGTACCTCGCCCTGGCAGGAGGCTGCATCCCTTGCTGAGATCCTGCCAGCATCAGGAGAGAAGCTATTCCCTCTAAAGCAGGACACCATAGAACACAATGGACAGCCAAACACTGGCCCCCCTCAAGGACTCCACAGAGAGGAATTTGCCTTGGGGGATGCAGGAAAATTGAGATTTGCTGTTTGTTGGGATTGTCTTCAATGACCTGTACAATAAGAGGATTTGGGGAGAGGGGAAAGAAGGAGGGAAGCTATATTTCAATTTAATAGTAGCCTAGGGAGTAATATAATTCCAATTTAGATCAAGTGAGAAATAAATTTTATATTCAGAATTTGCTGTATTTTGAAATAGAACAAGTGCTACGATTAAAATTTTGCAAAACCATAATTTTATGGTCAGATACCCTGATACCTTTGCCATGCTGAGCAGCATTTTAACACCAGAGTTAGGAAAAACTCAAGGGAAGTAAGCATGGAATAATCAGTTTTCGAGGAATTTAGGTCTGCATTACTTTTGAGTTTTTTAAATGTCCCATGAATTATTTCTCTTTGACAATGAAAACATTGTGACTACTGTGCACAAATGCACAGCATTTTGTGTAACAACTTGTACAAAAGATTTCAGATTAAGGCTATATAATATGGTTTTTATCAAATTGTATATGGGATTGTGCATCCGATCAGCAGTCCAAAAAAAAAAAAAGAAAGAAAAGAAAATAAAGAAAATATAGCATCTTTTAATCTTTTAATAATATGAATTTGAACGAAGTAGAAGAAAGAAAGATACCATAAGGTGAACATATTCATATTTTGGCTATTTTAGAGATACACTCGTATGGCTTTGCCAGTTTTCAAGGGAATTCTAATAGTACGCTAGGAAAAAATCCATAGTAGAGAAGAGAGCTTCAAGAGACTTAGGGATCAAAGGGATCAGCAATGCACTGAACATATATTTTTCTTGCAGAAGAAAAAGACAATGTGCTTTTTTTGCCATGATTTTTAGATTTCACTACCTCCAGAACTAGAAATCTTTCTTGTTTTACATCAGAAAGACAAGATTCCATAATTTCTTCCATTCTCTTGCATGCACACACCTCATGCCAGCAATTTTTTTCATGTTATACATATGTGGTGGTTTTATGCCAGGCAGCAGCTGTGCACACAACTGCTCTTCCACTCCCACCCCCAGCAAGATGTGTGGAGAAAACAGCATGTGTAAATGTGAGAAAACTCATGGGTCAAGACAAAGGCAGTTTAATAGGTGAAAAGAAGAGAGGGGTGGAATAAAAAACCAAACAGCAAAAGCCAAAAAACAAGTGAAGCAAATCAAATTGTTCACCACTCCCCACAGGAAAATCACTACTTAAGCCAGTGTTTGATCAGCCAAACCCCTTCAAACCCAATCCTCCCATGCTCTCTGTTCTCTACCACAGCTTTTATTGTCAATCACAAGGTTTTACAGTATCAAATACCTTACAGTTAATACAGACTTAACTCCAACCCAGCCAGGCCCAGCACAGGGCAACCACCCCTGGCCAATCTGTGAGACAACAGGCATCAAACTGCTCTATGTCATGTAGATGTCATATCACATTATACGAACCATTTAATGATTTTCAGGATGCTTCTAGAATGACAAGCATGAAGAAGATGTTCAAGAATTAGTCCTAGCAGATTTATTTATATAAGCAGTAATAATGTACTTGACATTATGGTTTCTAGGCAACAAACATAAAAATGAATATATGCATTGAAACCATCTACAAAACATCTACCAAAGTTATATTTTTTCATTTTGTTATCCACTATTGGTTAATTATTTTACTCCTACTCTTAAAATTCTATGGCTTAAGTAGAAAATACACCCTCTATACATAAGTAATGAAGTAAAATGATGTGACTTAGTTTCCATAATGCTGGTAAAAGCTCAAAGTTGTCTTCAGCAACCAAAATATCTTGTGAATTGCATGGAGCCAGAGGCCAAAATAGAATTACCAAATCTTCCCCTGAATGGGAAGCAGCTCTCAGGAGGGTGCAGCACACTGATGGAAAAAGAGTTTTGAAACTTCTTCCTCAAAATGATTCAGTACATGATACACTGAATTCATTATACATTTATCTACTAATGTGAATAAGCCTTTAATGAGGGTCTAACCTATTCCCCTTAATAAATTCTGGACTTAATAAATAACTCTATGAAATTGTAGGACTTTTCCCATACAGGTGTTCAGATTAGATGCTCTAATAATTCTTTGTACTTTAAAGAGGATTCCAGGCATAAGATATGCCATTACAACTGTTTGCTCTGAACTCAGCCCCCTTCACACTGCTTCAGCAAAACACAGATTGTAAAACCAGCTTCACCTGTTTCTGCTGATCAGCACATCATTTTATTTGCTTTTGAGCACATGTATAGAGGAAAAGCTTTGTAGAGATACTACTTAGTCTGCTTGCAACTAAAATGTATTAAACATTGTCAGTGAAGATCAGAAGAAGGAAGAAAATCCAATTAATTCTCTTTTATAGTTGAAGCTTTTTAAGTTTCACAACAGAGCTTTCTATTTCTGATTGACCCCAAAATGCTTTTGAACAAACTAACTGGAACATATTACAACAGCATAAGCAATTTTTCTCAAAATTTTTTTTTTAGATAAAGTCATACCAAAATCTTTCATTAGTTGCACTGATTAGAAGGTTTAACTAAGTTAAAACATTTCCTGTACTCATTGCGGTGAGATATATATGCACTATTTGGAATAACTAGAAAAGTAAAAATCATTAGAAATTCTTTTTTGGCTCAAATACTGCATATTATTACTTATAATTGGTTTTATAATGCACTTCTAATTGTGCTTTAGCTATTAATAAATATTTTTAATTTACCCATATGTCTTAGTGGACTGTTTACTCATATTAAAACCTATTTTGTGCACTCAGTTGAGAAGTGAGTTTCTGTGACTGTTAGCTCCTGCTTCATATTTGAAGGGATCTGAAGCTTTTATTTTCCTTATTATACTGTATGACTTCTTTGAAGACTCTCAGTATTAGTTCTGTTCTCTGGTTTGATGATCTAAGCTTCATTTCCCTGTAAATTATCCATAAACACTGAAGCTGTTTGAGGATTCTGTCTTCCAAAATGTGAAAACAACATTTTAAATGACTGAATACAGACAGTCCTTCTGTCAACACATCTGTCTTCCATCAGCCTTTTTCCTTGCTACAAGGCCCAGATTCGACCCACCAACAAAGAATAAAGCATATATGCTGAATGAATTTGCTACTTTCTGGGGTCCACAATACTGCCCAGATTTCTGTGGGACAAGCTTTTTCCAGCACCTTGGTTAGATAACCGTCTTGCCACTCCGGATGAGCGCTATCTTTTGCTTATCTATGTACCTAGGTTTTGCCTCCGCAGTGTGAGGCAGAGAACCCAATGTTAATAAAGCAGGTAGAGGCAAAGAAGAGAGAACGGACTCCCTGATAGCAGAACCCAGACTTTTATTGCTTCTTCAGGATACAGGCTATCAGAGAGACCCCGAGGGGTTCGTTGCACAGGGTTTTATAGGAAAAGGGAAGGTGTGGTCATAAGCTGAGGATCTAGGTTCTTATCAAATCACAGATTGATGGGGGATGACAGTTTTCCAATGAGTTCTGGGCAAAGGCGGAACACATTTGCATTAACTTATGAATGTTACAGAACAGCAGAAGTTTCTAGTAACTTTTGAATAGTAATACAGTGTGATGAATATTAAAATAACAGAGGTGGAACAAAATCTATGACAGGGTTAAAACGTGGCAGAGAGGGAATTCCCCTCAAGCATGCTGGCTCCATCTTTCTCAGCTTCACTATCCTGGGAAGGAAAATCTGCCTAAGTTATTTCTCCAGCTCTCATGGAGGCAGCTGGTTGGTCCACTGCCACATGAATTAGCAAAATTTAGTTCCATGGCTGTCATACATGTGTTTCCTCAGTAGTCACATTGATACCAGTAAGGGTAGAGAACACATTTGACTTGATTTGTTGTTTGTTCATCAACGTGGCAGCTGTTTTGCCTTCTAACAAGATTTCGGGCTCCCTTTTCTAATACTGGTTTGCTTTCAAAGCTAGAGACAGCAATGTAAAGAACAATTGTCCTCTCAATGTTCTATTAAGCTGCTGAGTAACAAAATATCTGTTGTAACACCTTGGGAGGAATGACCTGGAGCAGCAAATCGTGAGCTCCTCTCTATTGCTGAAGGGTGTGCCTGTGCCGGTTGTTCCAAAATAACCTACCCTTGCTGTTTCCCCTCCTGTGAGAGCACTTCAAGCACAAATGCCTTACTGACTTTCTAGATGATGATGATGATGTGTAGCCACTCAACCATATGTTGGCTAGAACATCTTTAATCAAGAATACAGAGTTTTAGCTTGAAGATACATACCTATTATGACAGCTGTCTCAGGACCTCAACCGGTTAACATTTCATATTCCTTTAATCAACCAATCTTGGCCAAAAAATAAGGTTGGGATTGGGGAATTTCCACAGGGTGGTGTTAGGGGTGCTTCACTATCATTTTAGATTGTAGAATTATTTGTAGAAAAGTAGTTTTTCAGTAATTTCTAAGGCCCAAAGAAAGTGCAGGTGGAGGTCATACTAGTGATAACAAGGTGTGTTCCTTCTCTGCAACATCCTGGACTCTTATTAATCTAGATGAGACAGTCCTGTAAACATGAAAGAAATTAATCTTTTAGCCTGACTCATGCTCCCTGCCTGCCTTTCTCCTGAAGGAAAGAGTGTACATATGCATACAAGTCTGATACAAGCCAGAAACAGCAAGCATGCAGATCCATTGTGAGAACAGCAAAATGCTCCTGATTTCTTCAATTTACACACACCCAGGGCATGCCAAATAAAGTCTATTCACATGAGGGCACATTATCAGCAGATGTAAACCTGTATTTCATTCTACTATCTTCAAAAGCATTGCTTATTTTCACATTTAAAAAAATGGAATAAAGTCTTTCTAGCTTTAGTTCATATCTATGTGTGGTGTTCTGTTCTTTGGATAAACACTTCATCACACAGCGCCACTCCTCAGTTTCCCTTTACCAAAGGTTCTGTATGACAACCAAACTTTCCTGTTTCTAGAAAGGTCTTTTCAGAGTCCTGATTTATTTTTAACAATTGAGGGAGGCTGGAAATCTTTCTGGGGCTGAGAATGTGATGAAAATGATTGTTCTTGCTCAGGGCCACACTGGTAGTCATGGGTAAATAAGTATGATTCTATTTTAAAACAACAGTGTTCTATCACTTTTAGTGTCCAATGGAATAACTCATAAGGGAATATCAGTGGCACAGACACATTGCTCCTATTCCATCATGCCAAGAAAGGTAGAGCAAGGTCTTTCTTCGCATATTGGATTCTA
>VYZT01022310.1:0-183793 GCA_013400735.1 Pomatostomus ruficeps
AGCTCCCGCTCTGGGATGTGTGATGGGATCAGCCCATCCCATCCTTCCCTCGGGACAGCCCTGGGAGAACACGGAGCTCCCGCTCTGGGATGTGTGACAGGACCAGGACACGGCGCCGGCTCGTCCCGCTGCGGTGCTGGAGCCCGGGAATGCAGAAGGAAACGCTGTTTTTTGGAGCAGTGACCCGGAGCTGCGGGCTGGCTCCGTGTGCCGGCTGGCTCAGGGCAGGGGTGGTGGTTCAGGAGGAGGCTCCGCGCTGAGCTGTACTCCAGTAAATGTTTGTGTATTCCGGGGGTATCAGTTCTGTCTCTGTCCTGTAATTCCTGGGCTGTGTTTGCCCAGTATTCCCCGTGCTACCACTGTGCTGCTTCTGCAATAATGGGTTTGTTTTTTCCACTAGACGGAGGGGGTACCGCAGAACCCCAATCCCGTCAGTGTCTCCATCTCCTCCTTGGGTTGGAGTTTCCCATGTCCGGCAGCGGCCCCGCTGTGTCCCCGCCCGCTCGGGACATTTGCGGTGCCCTGTCCCCAGACCCCACCGGGTGGCACTGTGGGAAAACATTGGAAACCTTCGGGCCAGCGCCGCTTCCCAGCGTCTCCGACTGCAGAGGCAGAAATGAGAATTATAAGGGACCTTTAGAGTCAGGAGAATGGGCTGCATTTGTGGGAAGGGTATGGGTCTCTGATGGAGCCGAGGATGCTGCAAAGGATATTTCAGAAGATTTGCCTGTTGCTACACCTCTGAAGAGTGCATTTAGTGCTAAGTGACAAACATCTTTAAACCCTGCGAAGCTGCGGAGCTGCTGATGGAACCCAGGGTGGATACAGTATTTATGAATTAAACCTCATCACTCGATGGAGGCTTTGGCCGGAAAGGCAGCGCTGGAGGCGGTGATGGACAGGCTGGGTTACATAAACCTGCCCTGCCCAGGGGCCCCGGGACTGCCCCAGCTGCTCTGACTGACACAGCAGAGGGCACCTTCCACTGCGGTTATTGTGCTGTATTTATTGGGACTGAAAGCAAACCCATTTGTTTTCAAATGCAAATCCTCCTTTAAAAGCCATAATGTTAACTGAGACATCTGAAATTCCGAGCCACGATGCACGTTCGCGCAGCAGGATAATGAATGTCGGTGTTTGTGCGGTATCTCTCACTCACAGCGTCCCGGGGGACTGCGCAGATAATGCCCTGCAAAACAAAATAACAGCTGGTCCAGGGCACTTCAGAAATGCCATTTTAATTCCAGTTCTGCTCTCCCCAAAGCCACTGCACTGATTTGCCTCCCAGAGTTGAACTCCCAGAGTAAACAAGCCCCTTGTTTACTTTTGGTCCTTTGAAAAGGAAAGAGAAATTAATTGTGATAGTTTTGTTCAGCACCTCTTGTGGAGACCAAGCTCAGACCTGCCCAGACATCTGCCTGGCACACAGGGAACGTGGCTGGGCTTCCAGAGGACACAGCCTGAGCACAGACACTGTCCCAGGGATCTCTGGGACATCTGGAAATTCCAGATAAGTGTCACAGGGCTTCATAGCCTCGACAAGCCCTCAGTGTCTGAGTCAAGCTGAACAGATTTGGTAGCCTGATGAGTGACAGTGGAGCACAACCCCAAAACTGTTCCGTCTCTGCTCACAAAGGCCCAGAAACAGGAATCCTGATATAAATTGGTTTCTCCCCGCCGGTGTGAGGTGCTCAAAGCTCAGGTATTTCACAAGGCTCAGGTGCTTTCCTGGGAGCTGCAAGCTGAGCCTCCCGGGCCAGGGATGCACAGAGTGGTGTTGGATAACACAGAAGAAAGAAGAACACAAAGTTGTGTCAGAAACACAAAACTCTCTGCAGTCATTGAGGGGAGTTTGCCTCTTGCTCTGTGCTGCCAGTCACGATGTGAGAGGAGAGACTTGTCTGGGAAGGGATGGGAGGGGAAAGGGAGCTTGATTGTGAGAAGCACAGCAGAATGGGAATTATGTAAGCAGAACAGGCAGAAAATGAAAACAATGAAGAAAAGGCTGGCAGACTTTGTTAGAGCTGCAAAGTTTCTGTTTATTGCAGCTTTTGTTGCTGGTGATTCTCAGAAGGCACAGTTAAGGTGGATGTAACCCCCCGTCCTGCCTGAAGGATTCCCAGCTGTGAGAAACAACTCCAGCAGCACCTGGCTGCTCCAGCAGGGACTGTCCCGTGGGCACCAGAGCGACCCTGCTGCTTCCAAAGGCCTTTTCCGTCATGTGGAGGGACAGCAGAGCCAGCTGGGGCTGGCAGTGTGTGGCTCTCGTGACACCGTCCCCAGCATCTGCAGGATTGCTCAGATTGCTGTTCGTGCCTCAAGCAGTGATGCTCTATCCCTACAGACAGCAAACCGAATGAATTTGGCTTTTCTGGCCGTTTTCCCTCCCTGGCTCGTTGTTAATGTGCCCGAGGCCATTCACGGAACGTGCTGAGGGCAAGAGCTGCCTCGGTGGCGGCGCCGGGGCTGCTGTGCCTTTGAGCCAATATAAAAGTCATCTTCCTCTGTCCTTTCACATCTTGCAGCTTGTGAATCTCCGCAGCGCTGCTTTGGGGAGCCGCACATCCTTTGCCTTTGTGTTGTCAGAGCTGAGACGCCTCGTTCTGCTTCAGGGGGTTTTGCCAGGGGCCTCTCGAGGGAGGAATTTCCACTCTTGTTCCTGCAAACCACACCAGAGCAGCTGGAGAACGGAACTCTGAGAGCAGAGGGAGGATCACAGCAGCAGCGAAATATAACCTACCCCAGTTCCTAGTGCAGTCACCTAAAGGATTAAACTTCGCTTCATTCTCCTGAAATCCTGGTGGTTACCGAAAGGCTGCGGTGATATTTGGTCTCAGGTTGGACCCGGTGCTCCTGGGCAGGGCATGGATCTGCTGGCAAACGTGGATGGGGCACAGCTCAGGGGGCACAGGGCCAGGGAACTGCTTCCCAAAGGTTCTCCCACAGCCCGAGTTTTAGCTGTGCTTTCAGATTGGAGGGAAAGAGACCCAGGAGATGCATTGGGGTTTGTTCTGTAATTTTTAATCCTTTTTTTCTCTTACACTTGTCCTTAGCCACCTTCTACGAGGGTCTTAAAATAGCACCTACGCCCTGAGCTGGTAGAGCTGCGAGGAACATGGAAGAGAAACAGCTTGGAAGGCTCAAAGAGAATGTCCATGGGATAATGAGGTACTGCCTCTAATTACAGCGCTGTGTGGCTGCACCCTTGGCTGTGTTCTGGAGTGTTCTGCACCAGCCCTGTGCCTGCTGAGCAGCGCTGAGCAGCGCTGATTTAAAGGTGTTTACTTCAGCAAGCTCCTTGTGTGCGAGCCCAGTTTGGGGACAGTTACTCATGGGGCTTTCAGAGGAGCGTGAGGGCTGCAGTCACTCGAATCCTGTTGAAATTCTGAAGCTGTTGGGCCCGTCTGTGTTTGAATTCAAATAAAGCCTGAGTTTGTCTTTACGTTTTATCTCCCTTGCTGTTTAGAATGTACCGGCTGCGTTTGACCTTGTGGATCATAAACTCTCCGGGGCCGACGTGAGTCTGCAGCACATCCATTACTGCCCGGAACTGCTCTCATTTGCGGGGCTTTGGGAGGTTTGTATCCAGGAATATTTTAATCTCTTCCTCCAAAGAACCGTCTCCATACCCAGGGACACCTTTGGTTTGGGGTTTCAGGTTATCTGGACGTCACGATGCTGCTGGGGGAGCTGGAGCCCCAGCACACTGAGTTTCCTGGTGGATGTGCTGCTGCTGCAGGGCTCAGCTTCGCTCCCAAGTGTCCCCAGGGTGCCGTGCCTGTCACACACCTGCAGCTGGAGGAGCAGCAGTTCCCTGTGGCTGAGTGTGGCACAGATAGGGAGTTTTCTCCAGCCCCATGGCAGCAATGAGCTGCTGCAGCTCCCAGAGCTTGGATGGTATTTGGCTCCTGGCACCTCTCCCCTTGCTAACACCACTGCAGCAGGTTCTTCCAAGGGGAACACCCAATAACTCCCAGCCTGTGTCCCTAATGCCCTAACGCCTTCCCAAACACCCTCGTTGTTCTGCCCTCGTCCAGCTCACCAGCTTCCCTCTGCCCCTCACAAAGTGAACTAAAGATTAGGGTCATAAAGAACTCAGAGTCTTCTGGGAGCCACGTGCTGAGGGTGAAGCTGTGAAGAGCTGAGGAGTGTCGGGAGGGCTCTGGGGAGCTCTGGCCGGGCTGGGGCTCTGGGGAGTGTCAGGAGGGCTCTGGGGAGTGTCAGGAGGGCTCTGGGGAGCGCGGGGCCGGGCTGGGGCTCTGGGGAGTGTCAGGAGGGCTCTGGGGAGCTCGGGGCCGGGCTGGGGCTCTGGGGAGCTCGGGGCCGGGCTGGGGCTCTGGGGAGTGTCAGGAGGGCTTTGGGGAGCTCGGGGCCGGGCTGGGGCGCTGCCGGAGCTATCCAGGGGCTGATGCGTCCATGAACGGAACCAGCAGGACAGGGGGGCTCGTGTCCAGCTCTGCTGGGGACACTGGAGCTGTGACTGCACAGAAACTGCCCAGGTGAGAGGGACAGCCCGTGCGACCTCCCTGCTCACACTGCCCAGGCTGAGAGCAGCGAGGGACGTGTCCAGCTCCTGGGCACTCTGAGCACCAGCAGCTTCCTTTGGGGACACACGAAGTGCATGGAAAAGCTTTTACTGATGGCAGCAAGGTCTGCACAAAGTGTTTATATCAAAGATCCATGCAATGGTGCTGAGATGAAAACAACCTTTGGCTGTTCCTGACTCGAGCCTCGTTTCACCCAGAGCTGCAGGGAGCAGCTGGGAGCTCCTCTGTCCCCTGATCCTTGCTTTCTGTGTTCCCTCAGCCTCGTTATCGGTGCCACTGCTCAGTTTAATTATAGACACTCAGTTACATAACTCCCCTCTCCTGAAGGACTTGCTCCTTCCGTGTTAACGACTCCGTGAGCAGAGACTGCGACCCTGCAGGCTGGGAAGTGCTCGTGTGGCCAGGGGAAAAGAGGCTGAGAGCTGGTTCTGGAGAGAGGAGTCTGCAGGAGACCCGGGAGAAGGGATGGCCTTTATGCATCATGCATGCAGGCATTTCATGCAGGAGCATGGAACCGTCATCCCCTCCCCAAAGAGTTTCTGTTTGCTTCAACTACAACATTGACTTGTAAATTTCATTTTTAAAATATGAGGTTCTTTCACCTTGATATGAAAAATCAAACCCCCACTCTACTGCAGTTACAGGAGCAATAATGTTGGGGATTCTGTAGAAAAAGCAGATCTGTCTGGCTGAGAACCAGGAATCCGCTTCTGCTAATGATGTCCAGGCAGAAACCTGGCGGGAATCATTAAGGGAATTTTCTTTCTCCCTCTTGGAAGATGAAGAACATGACTGGGACCTTTATCTACCAGAGGTTTCTTGTCTCAAGAAAAAAATTTCTAAAGAAAAGGCCTGTTTTTAATACCTCGGCATTTCTACACGGCCTGGCAGGAGCACGAGGAGTAAGAACTGTCAAATCTGCCTCTACTGCTCAGCTCTGGTGGTGTCTCTTCACGGAGTGTTCGGATGGTCCAGAGCTCTCTCAGCAGCAACAGTTTATTTGTTTCGTTCTTGTGTGTCAAAGAAATGAACAAACACCTCACACTTCCCAGCCATCCAACCCTCCTGCTCCAGCGGCATTTTAACCCTCATGGTGGGCAGATGTGGGGTTAGAGAACAACAGGAATGTTCTTCTCCCAGTGTGTGATCTTCCAATGAGACCTGAGTGTGAACGGAAATGTAAATTATTAATTTATTTTGAATTTTAATTATTTCAGTAAAGTATCCAGTTATTTCAGTCACCATTTCTACTCCTTGCAATTCAGACCCAGATGGGAAATAAGCAGTTCACGTTCGGTTGCAGCTGGTGGCAGATCCTTTGCAAGAGCAGCAGCAGGTTTTGATGAGCAGAGGCTTTTTGCATGCAAATGTTGATCTTCCCCAAAACTCTGGAGCCCATAGCTGGGCAGGTCCTCAGCACAAACAGAACTGTTGGCAGCACATCCTGACACACTCGCAGGTACCAGGCTCTGAAATATGGGGAAATTGCTTCATTTGCTGCAGACAGCTCAGGATTTATCGATTGATTTATTTATTGCTTTGCCGCTGTACTGCTGGTGATCATCGCCCGCTCTCTTCCACAGGGAGGTGAATGGGGATTTGAAATGAACCTGGGAAGCAATAACAGCGATATCCTTTCTCCAGAACTGCTCTTTCTCGAGTCAATAGGGGATTAAAGACATCACACCTCACCTGCAGGTCACTGTGCTCAATCTGCTCCTGTCAGCCCTGCCCAGGCACCGCCATCCATCTGCTCCACGTGCAAAGCAGCAAAGGGGATCAGTCCTGGAATCCCTGGAAGCCATTCCCTGCACCGGAGCAGTTGTTGTCACAGTTGTCACCAATTAACTCTTAGTGGCAGGCTCAGAACTGGGAAAACCAACCTGGCCCCGAAAATGAAGTGTCTGCTCAGCACCGACCCCCGTGTGTGAGCCCCGAGCCCCCGCACAGCTCTGCCCTTGGGGACCGTCCTGTGCACAAATCCAGAAGCAAATGCTTCTTCCCCAGCAAAATGCCAGAGCACTGCTCTTCTACAAACATTTCCATGGCTTTTGTACCAATTAGGAGTTCCTAATCTTCAGATTTCTCAGTGCTGTAACAGCTCTTGCCTTTGATAACCTTTTGGCTTTGGATAACACAGCTCCAAATTGTTCTGTGCAGAGGAATTACGTGTTATCCATTAGCAAATTGGAGTTCTCGCAGCTTTTTTTCTTTTTTTAATTTTCGGGCTCACAAGAAAAACGGCTTTTTTTTTGCTTTAGCTGTAGCTCACAGTTTCAGACAAGGTCTGTCATCCCAAGAACCCAGTCAGGTGGGAGCTGCACTCGGGGACCCTCATGGTGGCTGTGGGGGTTTTGGTGTCCATGGGGGGGTTTGGTGTCCATGGGGGTTTGGTGTCCATGGGGGGTTTGTGTCTGTGGTTTCTGGGTGCTCAAACCCCCGAGGCTCAGCCCCAGTGTGCACTGAGCACCTGGGGAGGGGATGGCCAAAGGATGGACGTGGTGAGGCTCTGGCACAGAGCTCGCCCAGTCAGGGGTTTCACCCTGGTGATGCCCCTTTTCCAACTCTGCCATCCTGCAGAGCAATAAACTCATTTCTGCAGAGCCAGGGCAGCCAGAGCACTTCCTAAATGGCCTGTAGGGCTTCCCTGGAAGGTTTTTGGAATCTAAGGGCAACTTGGGGTTTCTTGTAACACCTGGAGGAGCGAGGAAGGCAAATCTCTCTGCAGGTTAAATCCTGTAAGGAGGAATCAATCACTTGGAAGTTTAATCTTTGCTTCCACCTAGAAAATGAGAGGCCAAAGGCAGGTTGCTGTGTGATGTGAATGAAGCCCTTGGCAAGCAGCAAATTTTTCCCTGCTGTTATCCTGGCCTGTAGAAGAGCCTCAGAAAAAGATCAAGAATTGGGAAAGAGTCATAGATATCAGAGTTCTCATTCCCAGTGCTTGAAAGGCCCCAGGGAGAAGTAATTGGAAAATACTTAAGATCATATTGTTATAAGGCAGCCACATTTTGCTTTAAAATTGTCGTGCAATAATCTTCTTTACTGATGGGAAGGAGCTTGGTGAATTTAAAAAATCCTGACAAAGAGCAGCTGGGCAGGGCTCTGTTTTCAGTGGAAATGGTGATGGAGCTGTTGCTTGTAGTGCAGTGTGGAAAATCCCAGTGCGCTGCTGCGTGTTCCACCTCCTGGAGAAACACTGCAGGGTGACGGGGGCTGGAGGAGTCGGAACAAACCCGAGGTGTTCCCCGCAGGGAAAAAGGGTGGGTGGGGCTGGGAGGGGGCGTCAGTGCTGGTGTGAGGACACTCCCCGAGGTGGAGCCTACTGGGAGAATAAAAAGCGTCACCCTGTGACTGAGGAGGGGCGGGCAGGGGTCTGAGGGGTCTCTCCGTTCCCCTTGGGGTGTCGGGATGGTGCCCGGGGGAGTTGTTTGGGTGAGGTGCTCAGAAGGTCCCAGCGGTCGCTGGGTTTGGAGGGTCCTGCGGGTCCTGCTCCGTGCTCAGCTCCTGCCCCACGATGGTTCCAGTGCCGGGTGCCTTCCTCAGCTCCCTGGGCCAGGATTCCCCTCCCGCAGAGCCCTCGGCTGCCCCGGGGATGCTGCAGCACCGCGGGGAGCAGCGCTGAGCTGAATCTCTGCGGTGCCCAGCGAGCACCTGGGGCAGTGGAGCCTCTCTGATCTCCCGAGCTCCTTTCAGCTTTGTTCCTCGTGTTCCATGATGCCACTTGCATATTTTATGATGTTTCCTTACAAGGGGCTTAAATAATTCCTTACTCTCGCGTTTCTCTGGGTTTTTGCTAAGTTAGCCTTTCCTCGTGTGTCGTGATGTGTGGTTGGTGTGACAAGGTTTTTCATGGAAGGCGACAGAGAAAATGTCATTATTTTTTTGGCGTGTTATTTGATCTCAAACCCCCAGGAGATTTCAAGGAAGGAAGGGGGATAATTATACAGCAGGAGTGTGTAGGCTGAGCACAGAAAGGTCATGATTTACACGATGTTTCATGTGAAACAGAGGGCAAAAGCTGCTCCTACAGCGGAGACAGGGATGTAGCTGTGAAACTTGAGAGACTTCGTGGTGTTCCTAGAAGATATTTTCTGTTCTGATGTGAATTCTTGAGATATTGAAGCAAATTAGTTCATTATCAAATTTGCTAAATGATGATAATTATTGCACATGGTTTTTAAATACCTGTGGCACGTGGCCTGACAAATCACACCCATTTGTGAACATTTCCACGAGCAGCATGTGAATGTCACCGCAGAGATTGCTCCATTTCCCCAAGTTCTGTCTTCAGTCTGTTCCCCGTGTTTCATTAACACTTCTGGGTCATTAGTGGAGTGACACCCGAGGGGGAAGAGAGAAATCAAATCGCAGTGTAGGTGATGTCTGACATTAGCCAAATGTCAGGCTTTCTGATGGAGGCATCAAAATTAATCTGCAAATGTTACACCATTTTAGTCATTTTCCTAAGAGATTGAAAATACAAGAGGCAGGCTGATGACATTTTGATTATAGTCTCAAATTGCAGAGACCTTGCAGAACACACCTTCTCCTCTCCTCTCGCGTAATTAAAACCTGCTGTCACCTTGATCTTTATTTTATTTTTCCATGTCCTGGCAGGTCTCTCGAGTCCTGCGTGCTATTGATCCTTGTTGTCTGAGCAAATTCAACATGTCAATATTGCTCAGATGAGCGAGTGGCTCTTGCATTTTGTATTTACGGGTAGGGATGGAGGGAGAACACGTGGCAGAGGCAGCGTGGTGAGAGTGTCGAGTAACAGGTGCAGGAAGGTGAATTCAGGTCATGGCTCACGGAAAGCTTCAAGCCCTGGGGTTAATTCCACACAGGGTGGTTCCAGAGGGGATCCCCGAAGCTCTCCTTGGTTTGTAGGGCAGCACACCCCTGTGACAGCCAGAGCAGGAGGATTATTCCCAACTCGAACTGTTCAAAAGCACGTTTGGTTCTGCCATCTGGCACAAGCAGTGAAGCTCCCTGAGTGTGCTCAAGTGGCATTTTTATGGTGCCAGCGAGAGCTCCGGGCTCTGGGGCAGCAGAGGTGCTGTATTTACCCCAGCTCTGGTGGTACCACAGGCTCTGGGGCAGCAGAGGTGCTGTATTTACCCCAGCTCTGGTGGTACCACAGGCTCTGGGGCAGCGGAGGTGCTGTATTTACCCCAGCTCTGGTGGTACCACAGGCTCTGGGGCAGCGGAGGTGCTGTATTTACCCCAGCTCTGGTGGTACCACAGGCTCTGGGGCAGCAGAGGTGCTGTATTTACCCCAGATCTGGGGGTACCACAGGCTCTGGGGCAGCGGAGGTGCTGTATTTACCCCAGCTCTGGTGGTCCCATGGGCTCTGGGGCAGCGGAGGTGCTGTATTTACCCCAGCTCTGGTGGTCCCCTCTGGGGGCACCCAAAGTGTAATTTCAGGAGATATTCTGGCCCTTGTTAGTGTTTGCTGACCCTTCAGCTCCAGCGAGGTCAGAAGTTGCTGGAGTGGCCCTAAAAGTGGGAACTTTTCAGGGAGAGTCCTGTTTGTGTCCCAAAGCTCCTCAGTGAGTGTTGTCTGTGCTCTTGGTGGTCTCTGCGCTTTCACCTCCTCCGTCACCCTCTGTCACCTCCTCTGTCACCCTCTGCCATACACGGATGAGGAGTGGAGAAATCAGCTTTGTTTTGGTGTAACCCCAGAACCTGAGAGTGGCTGCTGATGTTCTGTTCGAGGGGAAAGGTTAGAAGTGTTTTAAAAACCGTAAATTGATTGACTATGGGCTGCACATCTGATTTTTGGCAGTAAATTCTTTCGCAAAGGGAAACCAGGGAGACTGTCCCGAGAGGTTTCTCTGGGCTGCCTTATCCTGAAGATCTGCACAGGGTTTCCTGTCAGTGCCTTTTATTTGCTGGTGTTTCTCCTGACAAATGCCTTCTGAAAAGTGAGTGGTCTTTAATTCAGCTGTGCTCAAATTTGCATTCCTTTAATGCAAAGCAGATGCTCCGATATCACCAGTGGCAAGGAGATAAGCTCAGTCCAGAGTTTTCTCAAGGAAATTAAAATGTTATGGAAGACAAATGCCCAGACAGAAAAAATCCCACAACAGCCCTAAAGCAATCAGGGAAAAAATTATGTGAATATTTGGACTTTACATTTTAATGAGACTCTTTGGAAACCTTAAATCCATTTGCTTTTCCTTTTCTAGGCTTACAGAAGGGCCGAGACAATGACTGTAAAAAGAAAATTTGGCATTAATATCAGTGAAGAAAAGGGTTATGTTCAGTTTTAAATTCCTTTCCAGATACCTTCAGCATATAGTGAATAAGTAGAAATAGATTTAAGAAACACTGTAAAATTAAACTTTATAAGATTACTTTTTTATGGAAAATGCAGTAGCTGCCACATAGAATAAATGTATGTTTTTCATTATATTTTTATTATGCATTTAAAGCACATTAAGGAGCAAACAACCATCAAAGAAAAAGAAACTTATTAGATTTAGCAAGTAATCATATCAGTTTTATGGACGGTTATATTTTGTGGAAGCAGGGAGAGATGCATGTCAGGTGTCCTTTCAGGCTATTCAGCGAGCCGTTTTTCTTTGGGAGAACAATATTAATGCCTGTTTGGCTCTGCTCCTGCTCCATTGCACCAGCATTTTGTCTTTTTTATTACAGTTTCTTCTAAGTGTGCCATTACAGCTGGAGTAAGCAGCGGAGCATCTGGAGAAATGGATCGCTTTGATTTTGGGCTCTGAACGGGCCTGGGCTGGTGTGTGAGCCTCTGGATTGTTCAGACACTGAGGGAAGCGTTTGTGGTGTGAGAGGTGTGGGGAGCTGCTGCCGTTGTCCTGCAGCGGGGACAGCTGGGCTGTGGGGGCAGGAACGCGGTGCTGAGCGCTGTCCTGCAGGGTTCGGTGCTCCGGGGCTGGTGTCACCTCTTGGTGGCTCTTTAGTGGATGAAGTCATTTGTCACCCACGCTGCCTCGGTGTTAGACCTGCCCCAGCGCTGGGTCTCTCCCAGCCCAACATCTCTGGAGCTCTTTCCCCCCTGTCCCCCAGCCCTGTGGCTTCAGGACCTCCCCTGCCTCACCTGTGATGCCCACAGATTCAGCTTTTCTATTTCCCAGCCCCTGCCCTGCTTTAGTGTGGAACTCTCCCACTCCCCACGGGCTGGGAGCTCCTGTTCTCCCATCCTGCTCAGACACAACAAATCCTCTCCAGGCTGCACTCAAGGACACCTCGTTGGCCCAGGCCCCCAAAGATGGAAACGGAGCCTCTCAAAGGGGGGACAGACTTGGGCTCAATTCCATCATCCCCTGGAATTGTCACTGGAGAATGAACCCTGATCTGGGAATGGATCCAAACTGATCCAAGTGGAGCAAACTCGTGCCCCGGGGTCCAGCTTGGGTGTGGCCTCTCCCGGAGAGGCTCTGAGTGCCCGAGGTGTCCCTATTGAAGGCCCTGCAATAAATCCCCAGTTTATTCTCTGAATCCTGTCTGCCCTCTGCTCTAGGGAGCCTCTCCAAGGCATCACCTGGGGTCACTGTGGCTCTGGACACCACAGGGTGCTGGTCAGCAGCGTGCCCAGGTCTTTGCCTGCCCTCCCAGCCTTGTCAGAGCCCTGCTGGGCGCTGTTCTGTGCCAGTCTGTGCCAGTGCTGGGACAATCTGGGGTTTCTGACTCGGACAAACCCCCTGGGCTGGCCTTGGTGGTGCCACTGCAGTAAAATTAATGTGGGTAATGAATGGGCACTTGAACAGAGCCGCTGCGAGCCAAAAGGGCAACGCTTGTTTTCGTGCTGAATCACCACAGTAAATTTAGCAATGAGACTTGACATTCTCTGCCTAATAAGAGCAATTTTTATGCTCAAATTGTGACTCTCTTTATATAAAAGGAAAATAACATTAAGCAGCAGTGTATAGCTTTAGCAGTGTCACTGTTTCTATAAATGTCAAGGTACTTATTCATTTAGCTGACAAATGTCACTTCAGAAGCAAATTATTTTTCTTAGTGGCAACCTGATTTATGTGTGCGCAACACAGTCCATTTTGTGAAAAAGCGTGTTTCTTTTAAAGAACTATTAATTAATTTGAAGTTCATTTCAATGAGTATTTTGGGGATTTCATATTTTTGTAACACTTATTAGAGCAAATTCTCTGAATTTTTTTGTGGAAGCACCTTATACGCAACTTTTCTGTTGAGTGTTGGATGTAGGTTTATTAACCCCCTCCATTATTGCAGGAAAATTGAGCATTCAGCAGCGGTGACCTGGAGGGCCTTAGAGGAGATGAAGCTCTGGTGCTCCAGGCAATGATGCAGCTGAAAATTGCATTTTAAGCTGGGAGGAGGAGGAGCTGGGCCATTCCCCAGCAGCTGAAGGATGTGGTACCATGGTTGGCTGCTGATATTTTGCTTAGAACACCGTGTTGGGTGCCCTGTGAAAGCCAGACCAGGTTTTTATGGGTCTGATGCAGAAATCCTTGTGCATCTCAAGCTTCCCGAGTTGAACTACAAGGTTACTCAGCTTTTATGGCGCCCTGCACGCTTTGTGTAGCGTTTAATGTGCTGTGAGCCCGGATTCATTAACAGCAGAGCATCAGCAGCACTGAAGCAGTGAGTTATGAACACTTCCAAAAGTGAAGGATGGCCCCAAAAGCTGCAGGAAATAAAGAGTAAAAAAATTTAATGACTACAGAGCTTCTTCCTAAAGCACCACTAAGGGATTTTACTTTTTGTATTTGCTTGGAAAAATATCATCCAAATGCTGCTTTGCCAGCAGGGCAAGGAACGGGCACTTGCTGCAGCTGCAGCCACTTCCAGAATTATTTTACTGGGGATTCAGCTGAGATCATTCCCGGGACAGGTGAGCCTGGTTTGAGGCAGTGATATTTCACATGATTTTGGACTGATGAAATACTGGAAAAGTGTTTTTCTTCCTGGGTTCTCTCAGTGGTTCATGTGGAATAACAAAGGCTTGTGTTTTATTTCCAAGTCGATGTGATCCTCCCATGGACACTGTTTATTTAAGCACAATTTCACCTTAAATACAGCCATTCTTTGGGAGGTCTCAGCCATCAAACAGAGGCAGAAAATGTGAGCCAGGTTTATATAAATAATAGCAGGGGTTTATTTTCTGTCCCAGAGGGGGGATAGCGCAGGTGTGTGCCTTTGTAGAAATACTAAAAGATTTAGTGAGGAATGGCTTTAAAATTTAATCTGTGCAGTCTGCTTCCTGCAAATAAACTTCCTGCTGCTGTGGAAAGGATCCTGTCTCCTTGGCTGCTCCTTTTATTCTTTGGTTTGGGATTCCTGTCATTATTTTGCCATACTAAGCATCTGTATTTTAAAATATAATTTTCTTGAATAATTTAAATTAATGTTCAGGCAATTACCAGGCTCTTCATGTACTTAGGGTACATGTGTAATCACATCATTTGGACAGTTAATTGCACTGTTTAATGATGTTATATTAATTTCCTTATTAAGCATAATGAATCAAATGCAACTGCCATGGACGCGGGGCTTTCAAGGAGCAGTTTCTCTGATGGAGGCTTTCACAGCAGGCAGAAACCTGACAGAAAATGCTTGAGCTGTATTGCAAGGTGCATTCAGACTGGCTCTGATCAAAGATGTGAACTTGAGTATTGAAAGAGAAAAGTAAAGGTCTTCCACTTCAGGGTTTTGGGGTTCAGCATCTCTTTTAGACCTTCAGCACAAAGAGAAGCCCAAACAGGTGGACTGGATAAACCAAGGGATGCAGTTCCTTCCAGCAGTGCCTGTTCCCCGTTCTCGGTGTCCCAGGGCGAGAACAAAGCCCACACAAGGGACGTCCCTTTGGAGCTGGGGAGTGAGGGGCCGTGGCTGCCCGAGGCTGGAGCTTCAGCCAGGGGCCGGGGTGGTTTTGGGGCTGTGGCAGGACCTGTGGCTGCCTTTGGGTGAGCAGGCTCTGTTCCCTCAGCTGTGCTGGGCAATGTTTCAGGAATTTAAAGACTCCCAGCAGGTGTGAGTGAGGAGAGAGCAGTGACTGAGAACCGGAGCTGGGTCACTGAGGGGCGAGTGAGCAGTAATGGAAAAAGCAACGGGAAAATGAGAGGGAAGGAGAAGCTGGAGAAGTCAGGCACGGAGACCTCAAGGAAAGGAATGTTTCTTTATTATTCCCTTAAGTTTATTAGCTGTAGCATTTCCGAAAGGTTAAGCTGAATTGTAGAAATGAAGACTAACGGTGTTTGTGGCAGACTTGAGAAGTGAAGTGCCCTGATGGAGAATTCGTGTCCCATTTTCCTTGGTGTTTTCACATTGGTGATGCATCTTTGTAACACTAATGCCAAAATACTTTATGATTCTGTCATACCTGGTAAGAGCTTTTTTTTTTGGAGGGATGCTGGTGTTAATTGTTTCCCCAAATCCTTCCCAGAATGGATTTTTGCTCAGTTATGGTGGTTTAGGGATGCACAAGAAGTGGCCTTGTGTGACACCCTGCAGGGAGAGCCCTCTGAGCAGGCTCAGCACAGAACTGGCTCTTGCCTGTAGGTGTTGGCTCTGATCCTTGTAATCTGGTCTGTGTATCTGTGTGTGTATGTGTGTGTATATATATATATATATATAAATAAAGTATAAAGTGTTTTGTGTAATTAAGATGATGTAGCTAAACCTGCCAGCTGTGCTGAGCTTTTGCTCCAGACCTGTTGAGTGCTCTAAACCAGCCCCTTCTCTGGGTTTTGGGGTGGAAAAGCTTGAAATTATTCATCTAAAGATGGTATCTACAGACAACCCCCATGCACCTGGGTCCCTGCACATTGAAGGATTTTGGTGCTGTTCTGTGATCTGTAATGAGGGCAACAAAACAGAAGGAAAAGGGACTATTTTGTGTTGTTTTTAGAAGCCAAAATATGAATGAATTTTCTTCTGCCTTTGGACCGGTGTGCAAAGCAGTTACCAGAGAGTTCCATGCGATGTTATAGACACAAACAGATCTGACAGGGTTTTCTTTTCCCTGTGGAATTTCTAGTAAATAGAGATAAATTATCTCATCTGTTTTCTGTTTATTAACTGGGACTGTATCAAATTAAGTGCCTCCAGTATTGCTGTGAGATGGAGAAATAATCACTACCCTCTATTTAATAATTTCTCTGCCAGCATGAGCTCACGGGCAGTGGGACCTGAGGATTTGCTGGCCCTGTGCTTGGCCACGTGTGTGTGCATGTGCAGAGGTGCTGCTCACAGGCTGTGCCTTGCAAACACCTGCCAGCAGCTCCCTGGTTCTCTCCTGCTTCTGCTATTCCTCCTCCTGGTGCTTCTTGTCTCTCACCTGCAGCTTTGATTGTTTGTGACCAGATAAATTTGCTACAACACAATCATTTATGCCCAGTTAAATGTTTTGTGTGCAGAGAACCTTGTTCTGAAACAAAATATGGGGTTTTGTGTAAATGAAGCTTTCGAGCTGTGGCACAGGTTGGAGTGCAGCTCAGGAGACTGACTGGGCCCCACTCGGGCTGGAAAAACAAATTTAAGGTTGCACCAGTTTGCTTGGGGTCCCCATCCAGCCTGGCCTTGGGCACTGCCAGGGATCCAGGGGCAGCCGCAGCTGCTCTGTGACCCTGTGCCAGGGCTCCCCACCCTCTCAGGGAACAGTTTCTTCCCAATATCAGTTTGGTGATTTGTTTTTTCCTCCCCTGATCACTTTGTTCTCTTCTTGTGCACCAGCCCTGTCACACCTAATGGGAAGTCCTGGCAGCTCGAGGATCCTCATTGTGCTAATTATATTTCCTTGCCAGAACATCTCTCTCTACCTTTCACGAGCCAAATGTGCTCAGCAACTAAAGCAGACAGGGATTTTTCAGTCAACAAATGTAATTCTTTGTAGCGTGGGGCTCTGGCAGTGACCTTCGGGGTATTGCAGTGATGACAACGAGAGTTTGCTGCCGAGAGCCTTCCAGAGACAACAGAAACCCAATCCTTTGTGGAATCAGGGTCTAAATTAAACCTGATGCTTTAGAGGGAGGTCCCACTCAAGAAGGGGCATCCCTGCAAAGGTGTTGGCTGTATTATTGTAATATCTGGGTTTTCCTGTGATTTGCTGACGAAGAAGGGAGTTGGGATGAGGCAGAGCTGGGGTTTGGCAGCCCGGGGTGGGAACACACAGAGTTACACACACATCAATCCCCAGGGTTCCTCTTGAGAGGCTCAGGGAGTTGATATTGCAGTGATCCCTGACCCAGCTGGGTCCCTCACTGGTCACAGCTGGTACTGAGTGTTGCACGTGCAGCATTTAAATCAGCTTTTCCCTGCTGCCCGTGTCTGGGTGCATGTTTGGGTGGTAATTCAGCATTTGTTCTGTGCCCTGGGAGGAGAACAGAACAAAAGCTCCTATTGCAAGAGGGAGGTTTGTGTCTGCTAACAACAAACATTGTCAGTGGGAGGAGAGTTAAACACTGCAATAAATGGTCACTGAATTTTGTAGGATCCCTATACCTCACCCGCCATAGGTTTTTTGGGGAGAGAACACGCTGTACTGGCACTCCTTTATTGCTGGTTCTGTTTTGTGCCAGTGTCAGGGGCTGGGGAAATATTTTAGACTCATTTTTTATGATCCTATGACAATTTTTTGCATATAAGCCCAGGAGCAAGTCTTGTAGGAAGTGACTTAATGTTTGGGTTTTTAATACGAATCACAGTTAATACGTGGCCAGAGTGATTCTTGCACGTGTGCTCTGCTTGAATAAAATGTTCCCATGGTGCTGACCTGTTTTACCTAATCCATTCGATATTTGTGTTGTTACTGATATTGGATTTTTTGGTATGTGTGTTTTGTCAGCTACTGAAATGTGATTTAGCAATCCAATAACACTAATGTGCTGCAGAAATATGGCTTTATTCACTGACCAGGAGTAACCCAGCAGAAGTATTGCTTTAATTTTAAGGCTGACCTTTTCTGTTCTTTAGCAGAAAATCCACAATTGCAGAAGGAAATGGACCTTTTCTTCTGTGGGCGGGATGGGTTCCCTCAGGCTAGGAAAGACGGAGGGGCTGGGCTGCTTTGCTGTGCTGATCCAACAGGAATGAGGGCATTTCTGATTAAACCACTTGTGGTAGTGCCACAGGGGTGAAAACAGTCTCAGAATCATGGAAGGGTTTGGGCTGGAAGAGACTTTAGAGCCCACCAGTGCCACCCCTTTATGAGCCTTTATTCTCTGCTGTGAAAAAGGCCTTTCAAATCAGGTATAGCTTTATAACCACTGGGCAGCTGCTTGAAATCATCCTATAAAGTTCAATAAAAACCCAACATGTCAAGGAAATTATGCAAAAGGATGCAAAGCACTCTAAAAGAGAGGTTCTCTTTTTCTGCTAAATCCAGTATTGAGAACTTCCAAGTCCTCTACAAAAATATGCTGATGTTCTTTTATAAATATCATGTACCGCTTTATAAATATTGTATGAAAAATATTAACGCTTTGCTTCAGAGGAACGCTTCTGAGGCTTTTAGGCACGTCAGAATTGCTTTTTCCACTCCTCCTACACTGTATCTTTTTCCCCACCGGTTTTGTCCTTATGCAGAGTGTTCCTGAGGAAACAGAGGGATCTTAAAATGTCTCAGTGAAATCAGCTAAAACCGAGGGCAGAATCACAGCATTGGTGAGGCTGGAAAAGACCTTTAAGATCCCCATTAATCAGTGTCCCCAGTGCCACAGCCACAGGTTTTTAACGCTCTGAGGGATGGAAACTGCCCCGAGCAGCCTCCTCCAGTGCTGCAATCCAGAGCTGTAACCACAAAGAACAACTCTGAATCACCTCTTTCATCAGGAAAGCTGGAAGCCCCTGCTGGCCAGGGAAATGTCCCCAGTTAATTACTGTAACAGGGTGAACTCGGGGGCGATGAGCTGCTCTGGCCGGTGCGTCGTGATCCCCATTTATTGCTGTGTTTGGAACACTCTCCTGGCTCTGTTTCATTGCTGACTGGTGCTGGGGAGGTGGGAGCTCTGTGGTTTCCGGAAGAGGCTGTGCTGGCTGATTTCAGGCACTGACCTGTCAGGCAGTGATGAGCAATAAAGAGAACCTTTCCCTTGCTCTGCAGAGCCCTGCTGTATGAGCGGCAGTGAGACCTTTCTGTAACCAGTGTTCTCTGTGGGGTGATGGCCACCACGAGGCAGGAGGGCGTTGATCCCTGGGATGGATGGGACTGTGATTCAGTGAAGTTCTGTGCCCCCAGGTGTGGCTGCGTTTGGGGGTTGGTGGCATTTCTGTCCATGCATCCCTGCAGCCACACAAACAGCCCAGGTTTTGCTCTCTCCCCTCTCCCCCCATGGCTGTGTGAGGTTTTCTGGCTGTTGCTGTGTCAGGAGCGAGGAGCTGCACAGAACCACCCACGTTCCGTGCTGAGGAACCAGCGCTGGGGCTGATGTTGATGGGAGGTCAGCAGCACACCCTGTACGTGATTCTCGCCTCCCTCATTATCCTCCCCAGAGTTGTGCTTCACGATTCTTCTCCTTTGGATGTCTTGCACTGCCTAACTTTTATCTTGAGGGATTTTCTTCCTTCCTTTTTTTTCTTGGATGAAAGGTTGAAGGAAGGATGCCTGCGTGTGTCTGTGCTCCCACAGCCCCTGTGGAGGAGCCCGTGCAGGCAGAGCCCTGAACTGAGAAATAGAACAGCCAGCCCAGGTGAGTGCCCGCCGGGCCCTGGGGGCTGCAGGAGCTGTCCCAGGTCACTGTGCTGCAGTGAGGGCACAGAACAATCGTCTGTGAGAGGAACAGACCTGCCTGGAGACGAGGTGCTGCTCTTCAAACAATCGTGTCGATAACTTTGTGTTACACACCGGCTGCCAGGGGAAAACAATGGGAGTTCATTTGGCTGTTCGTGTGCTGTTGATGTTCTTTCTGAGCTCTGGGAGTAGAGCAGGAATGCTCTAAAAGGCACATTATTCTGTGTGCATTTGTGTGTATATCTACACCTGCTAAACCTCAGCACTTTCTTAAGAGCTTGGCCTTTTTTGTTGTAAAGTTTGACAATGTAACCTTGGTAATTTGACCATAAATTGATTTTTTTTTTTGATAAATAAACTTAGCTTACTTCACTGGGAGTCCCTGATGCACAGCCTCACTGGACATGGTGTTGGCTGCTCTTTCTTTGTCCCCTTGCACTTTCCCCCTTCCCACTCTGTGCCTTCCCACCCCGAAAGGCAAAGCCCAACCACCCCTTGTTCATTTGGGAGTTTCTCGTCTCTCTGGCTGCTGCACTGTAGGAGAGCCTGTACCTGACACGTTCCTGCTGCTCATAATGAGCTTTCACTCAAGTGCCTGATCAATAGCAGAGCCCAGCAGGTCTGTCTCCATTGCTTGTTTTCTCTATCTTGAATCTGCCAAGACAGATTAGACTATTGCCAAGGTCACTCGATAGGCTGCGAGTGAAGGCACAGATATCCAGCTGACTTTTTTAGGACAGGCTGCAAAAAGGCAGGAGTGGAGCTAAAACTGGGTGTACAATGACAGATTAAATCTGCATCAAGGTCACGGAGGGGCTGCTGGAGTGAACTTTTCACACAAGATACACATCCCCTGTCAGGGGAGCTTGCTGCGCTGCTGGCTGAGGCAAAGGGGCTTGGCAGGGCTCGTGCGGGAGGGACAAACACAGGATTTGGGGATTGCAGGGAGAGGGGAGCTCGGGTGAAATCAGGGAGAGGTGGGAATGTCTGTGTGTGGCAGAGACGGAGCTGTGGGAGTCACGGCTGAGAGCAGCCTGGCACAGGGGGACTGTGAGGGCTGCTCAGGAGCTCCAGAAGCCTCTGTGAACTGGGCTCTTGTGCAGCTGAGGTGTAACTGTGCCTCAGACATGAAAAAATTTGTTATAAAAAAAAGAAGCATGAATCACTTAATTTTTTGTGTTGCCAGTGGGTGAAGTGATAGAGGGAAGGTTTCTAGGAAGAGGCAGTTTGTTTTATGAGCCTGACTGCTGGGACAGGGACAGTCTTCATGGCCTGTGTGGCTCAGAGCTTGTCCTGCTTTCCCCCCTCCTGGTTCCAGCAGCTGATGCAATAAAATACCCTGTCTGCATAAATCTCCCAGCCTCAGACCATCGTGTCTGCCTCAGAACAGCTCATAAAGCAGCAGACAGACAGAGTTCCCTGAGATTGTTACCTCATTTAATGGCTCCTCACGGCCACTCCACACAGAAAGTGCTGTCCTTAGGCTGCACTGCCTGTGAAGGTTTAGGAGTCTTCCACAGCAAACTCTGAGCTGTGGGTTTACCTGGCTTTGCAAATAAAACTGAAATAATTGCTTCCATAATAACAAAACAAATTAAAACCCCCTCTCCACTCTCTTTTCATTCAAACTTCTCCTGAGTTTATTTCCTACAGATCAAATAGCTTCAAATTCCCCCTTCCTCTGCACGGGGAGGAGATGTGGCAGTGTCCAAGATGTAATTCTGCTTTTATACTTGCTAGATTGGTAGTTTGGTTTGATTTCAGTCTGGTTATTCCTAAGCTTTTAAGCACTTAATGTGCACTTAATTGCTGTCTTGGTCTGGAACCAAAGCAGAGAGGAGAACTCTGATGGAGGGAACAGGAGTCGGGGAGGTTTTGCAAGGCCTTTGGAGATAACGGGATCCTCCTGATTCCCTCTGCTTCCCCGTGGCCACGAGGCCGCAGTGTCAGGGATGTTAACGGATGAAGGAAGTTGTGTTAATTACTTGAACTGAGAGAGGATCTCATGTAATTATCTGTGAGAGAAGCCCCGGCAGATAATTGCGAACTGCCACAGCTTCCCCTCTGACTTGTTCTCAGTGTGGCCTAAAGGCTTCAAAGGCTGTGAGATTCAAACCCAGCTCGAGTGGCCAGGCTCCAGTGGCCGGTGTTGGCTGAAGGGAGGCGAGCAGAGCAGTCTCTGCCTGCGAGGATGCCTGTCCCCGTCCTACAGCTCCATCGGGGTGTCCCAGTGAATGGCAGAGATGCTGATCTTGGCTGGGGCAGAGCTCCAGGCCTGGCTGGAGGGAAAGGCCTCACAAAGGGCTCTCGTTTGACCTTGGCTGTACTTTCAGGTGTCCCTTGTCCCTTCCCCTCCTGTCTGTGAGATGGGAAATGACTCCACTTGCCTTAGAGGGCTTCTGTCAGAATATACCCTGAGAAAGTCACGAGAAACGCAAATTCTGGGGCAGCGCCTTGGCCAGGGACACAGATGTGCGCCCTGGAACAGCCAGCAGACAGGGAAGTGTTTCCTCCTGTGTACAGTGATCCCAATTTGCACCCTGACTGCACATCAGGGATGGGCCGGCTGGCCTTTGTTTACTGATTTGTCAGGTCGTGTTCCCAGTAGGAAATCACTCTGAGGTGTAATGGAATGGGATGCCCTGAACCTCGGCTCTGTTAACACAATATGGCAGCGTGCTTGAATGCATTAGTTTCACTCCATGGAGCCACAGCGGAGGCTGGCAGTGGTGGAGCTGGTGGGGAGGCTGGGCCAGGGCACTGACACAGATCCCACTGCAGTGGGTTTTGCCCAAACGAACCTTAGCACCACCCATCATTGTTTTAAAATAAATCTACATTTATCTTTTACAGTGCCTGAGGTGGAAAATTGTAAAGTCCAACTTGAGTATCATTTTTTCCCGTTTTATCTCTTGAAGCAACACAACCTGCTGGTTTAATTTAATTTAGATTGCCCAGAGCAGCTGTGGCTGCCCCTGGATCCCTGGCAGTGCCCAGGCCAGGCTGGACGGGACTGGGAGCACCTGGGACAGTGGGAGGTGTCCCTGCCATGGCAGGGGTGGCACTGGAGGATCTGTAACATCCCTTCCAACCCAATCCATTCTGTAATTCTGTAATTTAATCTGCTTTTCTATCACTGCTGTTGAAGCTTTGGGGCAGGAAGTGGCTGGGGACGATTGTGATGCTTCCTGTGGTGATTTGTCTGTGTTTGCTGTTGTCTGCTTTGTTTGATGTTCTAAATGTGTTTCAAATGGATATCTCTGCTGCAAGGAGAACAAACATTGCCCTAAACCGGCCTCTATCGGTGTTTAGGCAGGTGTGCAGCAGCGCTGGAAATCAGGGTACCTGCACGGAATATTGGGGGTCTGCAGGAAATCCCCTCCTGTTACTCTTGGGAGGGAGGAGCAGGAAAAGCGCTGAGGCTTTGCTGCTCTGCAGAGCTCCTGGGGCCAGGCTGTCCCTGCAGACGGCTCTGGGGGCCTGTCTGTGAGGGTGACACGCTCTGGGTGCCAGGAGAGGTGACACAAACAACTCTGCCATTCAGCTGCTGGTTTTTTCCTTCCCTGCTGCCCAGCGGAGATGTTATTAACTCTGTCAGCTCTCTGGAGATTAATTGGACACCGTAAACACTGAATTTACTTTTGAATTAAAACAGTGAGGTTATTTAGACCTTGAGGACGAGAGGAGAGCTGCTTGAATGTTCCTTAGCTTGGTCACAAAAACCTTTGGGTCTTTGCGGATGGAAAAAAGCGGTTTGAATGGTTGGAAAATGTTTGGGGTTTTTCCTGTGGTTGTGTCACTGAGTTGTTGGATTTGGTTTGATTTTAAGCTCTGTGATTCTGTGACCTTGTAGCAGTGGAGATCCTGGAGCTGGTTTGGAATCTCTGGGCATTTGAAATGCTGATGTTTGTGAGACCATCTACAGAAATCTGTGTGGGAATTACCTGATTTGGGGGTGATTTTTACAGGGCTGTGGTTTTCCATGCCCAGACGTGGGCATGGAGTGGTGCTGAGGTCTCTGTGCCCACACTCGTGTGCCAGCAGCAGCTCAGGGTGCAGCCCTCACAGAGCACCCAGCGACCTTCACTGAGGGAATTTTGGTCTCAGTCCTGTCCTTTGCAGTGGATTCTGGAATGAGCTGCTGTAAAACAAGCACGGGCTTAGTTTTTAGGAGAATTTTGTACCCCTGAATTTCCTTGTATGTGTAGGTCCCTTCAGCTGCTCTCTGCAAAGGTGGTGTTTTCTCCTGAAGGGCTCTGTGTGTTTATGGATCTGTAGGAAGATTTAAGCGTGTCAGAGTAGGAGTAATCGAATGGAAACACAAATGGAACCTGAGGCTGGAGGCAAATTGTGAGAACTTGGACCTGTTGCAGACTTTCAGTAGCTAATTATTGAACTGTTTATTTCATTAGACCAGAACCAATGGGGTTTGAATAATTAAGAATTTGCTTTGTTCGTGGCACACTCTGTCTCGCATTGATCCATTTCCTTTAAATTGCCTGTGTGCATTGGGGGGTGTCAGACCTGTGTCCTGAGACTGGGTTTATCCTTTCTTTTCCTTCCTGGCGTGGGTTTGTGCCCTCTGGCGCATTCCCCTGGGGCTGTCACGTTCCTTAAATCACGGGAGGGTTTCTCCAGCTGGCAGCAGTGGGCATGGGATCCTCGTGGGAGCAGAGCTGAGCAGGGATGTCCCTCGTGGGGATGCTCAACCTCTGATCAGAATGTGGTGCTCCCCTCTCTGATCTCGAGCTCGTTCTGGGCTCTGCCTCTGCACAGAAGTGGTTATTGCTCCAGGAGTGAGGAATCTCTCCGGAGCAGAGGGTGGGAATCCTGACAGGCAGGAGAAAGGGACACCAGCGGCGCAGGGCATCCCCACCCGCCTGCCCCGGCCGTGTTCAGGCACAGACATCAGAGACAGAACATCTGACACCAGCAGCTCCGCTGTGATCTGCTGGATTCCCTGCAGAGAACGACAAAAACCTTCTCAGTGCCCCCTCACACTCCCTCTCCTTCAGGCAGGTCGTGCCTTCCTTTTCCCTGCGTGTGACAGGAGAGGAGCAGAGCAGTGCCCACAGAACCTTCAACATCCCCGAGAACAGAGCAATCCTGCCCTTGATGTTTTAATATAAAATAATGTCATCTCAAAGCGGGGAGGATATTCAATAAGAATATAAAGGTGCACAGTAATAGAGGATATATGCATTTTTATTGGGTTTCCTGGTGTTACAATAATAGTCATCATTTTCTTCAGTGCTTTTTCTTGTAGTGAGGAGAAATTCTAATGCTGAAGCCTGGTTTTGGGTAGATTCCTTACAGCAAGCAGGGAATTCCCAGCCCTTGCCGTGGGAAGATGTAGCCCTGGGTAAACATTCCTGAACCTTCCATTCCCCCTTCCAAAGGATGGGCCTTGTCCTCGCCCAGGGGTGCCCAGGGCTGGGTCCCATCCGAGTGCTGCAGCCTCACTGCTGAGCTCACCTTTCCCTGGAATGGGAGGTGCTCAGGGGTTTGTTTTAGAGCAAACCAGGCTGCTGGGAGGATGAGTTTATGCAGAGTTAAACACACAGGGACACGTAAATGATAAATGGGGAAATGACTTCATGTCTTGTTCTCGTGGCAAATGGAAATTGTGACACGAGAAGGAGGAAATGGGGAAGCTGCATCCCAGCGCTGGGGAACTGCATCGTGAGACAGGGATTTGTTCTGCAGCTGGAAGGAACAGTTTGAGAATCCCTGTCTTTCAACACAAGTTGCTTGGGAGAAGAGAGGGAAGCACAAAGCTAAACAATTATAAATGGTAACCTTTAAAAACAGAGACATACTTCCTAAGAAACGGCTTCTCCTCATTATCAGACACTTGTTAACTGAAATATTTATTTGGGATCATGAGATGTTTAAAAATGCAGCAGCTGCTCCGTTTGCTTTTCCCCTTTCTGAAGAAGTGATTTATTTAATGCTAATGCCTGGTGCCTGTTCAGCAGGGGGGGAAGGTGGTGGAGGAGGCTGGGGCTGCTCTCCTGGAGCACCTGTGGGGTCTGGGAGAACAGGGAAGGTGTGAGCTGTGCTGGGAGCATGGCTGGGATGTGCCCAGACCCTGCAGGAGCTCTGGGGGTAACTGGGGATAAACCCCAGAGGAGCTCATCTCTGGGATCAGCACATTCTAGCTCCACCCCAGTCCTGCTCCTCCACTGGGTGCTGGGGCCAGAAAACCAGGATTTCTGCCACAGAAGCCAACAGAATGTATAGGAAATAGATGTAATTTAGAAGTGACAATTAGTGTCTCTGTTCTCAGGTGCTGCAGCTCCATTTCCATCCGTGAGGCAGAGCTTAGCTGGATTTCAACTCCGTATTTTATCTTTGTAAAAAGCAGTGGGACCTGGATTGTTTTTTCCCGTATGCTGAGGTGCCTTTTGATCAGGAAGGCTCACAAAAAAGCACTTAAATTTTTGGTGTCTTGGAGGCTCTTGAAAGATCCCCTTGAATAATAATAAATAATAAAAAGGCAACATGCAATTAATTTCCAAATACTCCAAGTACTTTATGAAATCCAGGTGGTTTTATCATCTTCTTCCCTTGACAAGGAGGTGACTGTAACTCCTAAAGCTGCAGGCCTTGGAAGCCCACAGTGCAGAGCTGCACTGAACTAGGAGAAGGGAAAATTAATGGGATGTCTCCTTGGATGGAGCTGAGGCAGAAGGTGCCTGGCAGAGTGATTGATAAAGTTCCGGTGTAATTACCAAGGAAGGGCTGCCCTGGTTTTGCATGCTCTGCTCGAGGGGAAGCTGCCCCAGCCCCGTGCAGAACTGCTGGACTGTCTGTGCTGGCAGCCTGGGCTGACAAACACCAATGTCCCCTCAGTGCCACCGGGCACGGCCACCCCAGGGTCCCTGGTGGGCTGGCACCGGGTTTGCCTTGTCTGCACTGAGCCTCCCCTGGGCCCCATCCGTGACATTCCAGGACATCAAACCCGTCTCTGGCTGCCTTGGGGCCCTTTTCGTGTCTCCTGCATGTAGAACAACACACACTGTTTGCAGAAGGCTGCCTCTGAAAATGTTATTTATTGCTGCCACAGAAGGAATTTATCGTTTGGTTCACGTGTGTGACAATACCAGGGAGGAAAAGGAACAGGATGATCTAAGGTATGGGAGAGGGAAGAGCCACTGATATTTCTTACACATTTCTCAGCAGCTTTGGAGCTTTCATCTGACACTAATGTGTGGTTATTGCCCAATCCAGGCAAGTGTCACACTGGGGATGTGTCTGTGTGACAGAACAGTCTGTCCCTGTGCCTCGGGGCACTGCCCTCTGCTTCAGGTGCTGCTGGGCAGTGCTGCCTCAAACGCTGTGAGGAATGGGCTCACTGCAGGAAATGCCTTTGCATTGAAAAGCCCTGAATCTGGCTGGTTTTGAGGGGATCTGGAGCCCCGTGGGGCCGTGGAAGGGAGTTTAAAGCTAATTTTGTTCCAAGCCTTCATCAGGACAGGGACACCTTCCACTGTCCCAGGTTTCCCCAAGCCGTGTCCAGCCTGGCCTGGGGCACTTCCAGGGGTGGGGCAGCCACAGCTGCTCTGGGCAGCCTCTTTAGGAGGAGCTTAGTGGCAGGTGACTGGATAAATCGGAGGGTGCTGGTAGAAGTTTGATCATCAATCTCCAATTAAATGTGCACTGATGGTGCTCCCTGTGCAGGGTTATTGCTGTGCGCAGAACCAAGGGCCATGGTGGAGAGCAGAGAGGGGATAACTATGGATTGGATAACTTGCTTTGGGCCTGGTATCTGCACTATTAAATAGCAAATATGAAATAGCATTCAGCAAGTATTTGATAAAGTTCTGTTATGTTTCTATTAAGACAGAAGAGATGATCAGGAGAAAGGAGGAAATGAAGGGTTTAAGGAAAAACAAACAGCCCATAGAGAGACCCCAAGGAGGCTGCTCAGTTTGTATTGGCAAAGCTTCCGAGAATCGACTGCCGGGGATTTATGAACTGTCAGGTGTTTGCAGGGGCTTCTGCACCAGAGAGCTCCGTGTTCACAGGAGACATCATTATTGTCACCAGCAGGCTCAGGCACCTGTCTGTTCCTTCATGGACACAGAAATAAAAGGTCAGAGAAGTTCAGAGGGTGGTGGAAGAGCTGCAGAAGTGAAAGATGAACTTCTGTCAAGAACAGAAGGAAGAGAATTAGCAAAGCTCTCATGGCCTCAGTATTGACCTAGGTGAGATGTCGAGGCATAAAATAAAACACCTGGTGTGTGCACAGGGCAGGGGCCCAGTTCTTCTCCCCAGAGGGTCGGAGCCGCCCTGCTGGTGGGCACAGTGAGCCCTGCAGTGGGTGCTCACTGCTCAGGAGGGTCTGACTCTCACCCCTCCCTGGGGCAGGGGCAGAAATCCCCAAATCTGACCCAAATCCAGGCGTTTCCCAAACCAGCACTGCAGCTGCACCTGGCCAGGCAGGAGCTGGGCTCTGTGCTCACTGCCCTGGGCAGTTCAGTGTCCCGAGGGCACTGAGCAGGAGCGAGGTCCCTGCACTGGTGCTTCTGTCTGGCGTGTGAGGAACCTGAGACGTCGGGGCTCCTGACAAGCTCTACATCCCCAGCTCTCACATGCGCTGAGCATGAATATTAACCTGTCAAAAACCACCTGAGAAAGAAATTGACCTCATTTGCAGATAGCTAAAAGGAAATTTCTCCTCAGACTCACAATGTTATGAACATTTTTTGTTCGTGGAAGCCATCAAGTGTGACACAAACTTTATAGACATAGGAAAAAATCACTTCTTTTCATTTTCCTCACGTAATTCTTCCATTTTCGCCACATCAGAGTGTGAGTGGGACAGACAAACCCTGCCTGCCTCCCTTGATGGCTGGATCTGGGGTGTTTGGTGGGCTGAGGGCTCTGTTTGGCATTGCCCAGGTGCACCCTCGGTACCCCACAGTCACCCCTGTAGGTGGCACTGACCCCAGGCTGCTCCCCCAGCTGCTGATGTTCATGTCCAGCCTGTGCAAGCCCAGGACGAGGCTGGAACAGCACAACCCGTGCTGTGTGTGACACAAGGTGACCCTCTCATGGTGAGGGTGCCACCCCTGCCCTTCCCGGGGACACGGGCACAGCGTTCTCTGCGGCGGGACAGTCAGGGGTCAGGGAGGACAACAGGCTGGGATGGGTCGCTGAGGTTACCCTGTTTTCCCTTCTGAGGAGATTCTTCCCCCAGACCAGGAATTCCGGGATCTCTGGATGCTGCTGCTGCTTCCAGTGTGCCACAGATGAGCCCCAGTGGGTTGGTGCCTGTGGGATCTGTTGCTAAGGTGACACAAATAGGCTTCTGCTCCAGCTGCTGGAGAGGACAGTTCAGCAGGACGTGTTCAAATGAAGCTGAATTTGAATCTTTTTGCATTCTTTCACCCTGAAGTAAAAACAATTTTGTTTCGTGGAGGTTTGGATTTGGACCCCCTGAGCTGGAGTCGTTTCTAGTCCAAACAAAAGCATCATCCTGTGCATCTGCAAAAACATCTCTGTGCTGGAGAGAGGCAAATCAGTCTTACACAGTGTATTTCCCTTGTAATCTGTGTTTTAGTGCTTAATGCGTTGTTGCACATGAAGGTGCTGAGGTGGAAGGTTTCTAATGGCTGAGTTTATCTTAGATCAGAGGAGCAGAGCTTTGATGGTCCCTGTGTGCTGCGTTACTGCTCAGCTCTGCCCTGTTTGCCCATTTGAGCTGGGAATGATTGCTCTTTCAGCACTTGAAGGAATAAATAACTGCAGAAGTTTGCCAGCGGATCTGCTTTGTTTGTGCCCTCGCACTCGACACCGGCTCAGAGGTCTCTGCTCGGTTCTGTGTCTGTCAGGGCAGGGAGAGCTGCAGGGGCAGGGAGAGCCTGGCTCTGAGGGGAGCAGCAGATGCACCCCAGACTCGGCTCTGAGGGGCTGTGAGCCCCTTTCTCCAGCGGTCTCGGCAGTGCTGCTGGTGTCTGTCTGTCCTTGCCAGCCCTGCTCCCTCCCGGCGGTTCCAGAGGCCGTGGCTGGGCTGTTGCAGTTGTATCAGCCTGGGAAGGAGCCCGGGCTGTTTGAGGGGCTCTGGCCATGCCCTGCCAGGGCTGCAGGGCTCCTAGGGGCTGTGGCTGCTGCCCGAGCACCCCTGGGTGCAGGGTGTTCACAGGCTCGAGGCACAGTCCTGTCCAGGGCTCCCTTTCTGACCCTGCTGCTCCAGAGAGCCCTGCCCTGGTGCAAATCCCTGCAGCTGCAGTGCTGCTGCCTCCGAAACGCTGTTTTTTCGAAATATTGTTTTTGTTATTATATATTGCTTCTCCTGAGCTGCTCCAGGGCTCCTGGTGAGCTGCGTTTAGCTCGTGTCTGGCTGTGCTGTGTGCAGGCACCTTGTGTTCTTCCCTTCCCAAACCACATTCCTGGTGATTCCTGGTGCCAGGGCCAAGCAATGCCCCTTCCTTGGGGTCAAAACCCTCCTTCCCTGCAGTCAAACCCCTCCTTCCCTCAGCAGGAGCTGCTGTGCTGGGGCTGAACAGCTTCAGGGCCGGGCTGGAGCGTGGCCAGAGGAACAAACCTTTCCCACAGCCCTTCCCACTGATAAATTATCCTCGTGGCCTGCAGGAGCACCTGGGGCTCACACTGGCTCCTCTGTCAGGAGACAGAGTTCGCCTTTATTTATACCTGGGCTGTGGGACCCGAGGAGTCTGTGAGCTCAGAGTCTGTCACACACAGCTCAGAGTAAATAAATCCCCTCAAAGTTAATCATACACTGGACACAAATCATTTACAAATTCAAACAGAATGTTCCCTTTCTTGAAGGTTTAGCAATGGGGATATTTAAAACCAGAGTATTTGAGCTGGGTGTCAGGTTTAATTTTCACTTACTAAGAATATTAGTTAGGATGATATTTACTTAAGAAATTTGCCATTAAGCATTTATTCAGAGCAAATGCAAGTACCTCTGAAACCTTTGTTCTCAGTTGAAACAAAATGCTTTGTGGGATTATTAAATGCTGCTGTGTGAGCTTTGAATTTCAAACAAGAGTTGGGTTCAAAAGTGTCCCGAAGGATTGAAGAGAGGGAGGAGACCAGGGGGCCCCACTGTCTGACCTTGAACAAGTCGCTGCCGTGCTCAACCCGTCCTCCCTTATCTTGATTTGTGAGATATTTACACTTACTGACCTTGCAAAAACGGAGCCAGGATTAATTTTTATTCTCCGCAGCAGGACTTCAGAACGCTGTGTTTGTGTCAGCAGCAGCACCTCAGAGCCTCTCTGCAGGTAATTGTGCCTTGCTGAGGTTCAGGGTCCGGCCCTTGGTTCTGCTCTGTTTTCCTGGGTGCCTTTGCAGGGTGCCTGACCTTGTCATATCCCCGTGTCCGTTTGTGTTGGGGTTTTCCTCTTAATTCCCCCGCTTTCTTATTTCTGGGAACTGTAGGAATGAGGAGGTTGGACACGATCTGTGAAAGCAGAGTTGTATTTCTGAATACCTGGGTGTGTTCTGGGTGTTGGATCCGTTTCACCTCACAGGTTTGCACTTCAGTGCGCTCCAGACCTCTCTGTTATTACAGTGCAATTAGAAATGAATGGAGTTCTCCTCCCTCTGCAGTGTTAGTTAAATTCTCCATATGCTGGTGGGTTACAGGGGTATTGAACTGTTTAACATTAATTAAACAGCCCAGGCTGGGGAGCAGCCAGGAGCACACTGTCCAATTAAAGCAGTTGCCTGTATGAACAGCTGCCCATAAATCAGCTTCTCTTGTACACACAACAACTGTTAATTGAATAATTGCTTAAAATTCATCTCTTAATTTTTCCTCAGGAAATGCATCACATTTGCTTGGAAGCGTTGAATTTTTGAGCATGTTTTGATTCACCAGAGCTGAGGTGCTGCTCCTATTTCAATCTACTGACACGTCTGCCATTATTACCCTTTCCTCGGCCAACCCAGGCAAGGTTGGACACTGGGCAAGGATCATTTTTTCTCTGCCACCGTTCAAAAACCCTGAGTTCTTTAGGCTCAGATTCCAAACAAGGGCTTACCGTGTATTTCAAATTCCTTCATGTGATCTGGGAGACAGGCATCCACTCGTGTTTGTTCTGGGTGAGCCAGATGTGGCTCCCTAATGTGTGTCAGGGAGCCTTTGGCACTGTGAGCAAGAGCACCCCAAGGTTAGCGAAGCTTTTATCTGTCCTGTTTGGTTTATAATGTGAAAGAAAAATCTGAGTCTGCATCTTTAGCTGCTGTAGGTTTGTGAAATCCCTTTGAAGTTGGCACTCTGGTATGCATACATAAAGAATCAGAATAATTTTAGTGGAAATCTGCTAATACAGATGTTTTCTTCTTTATAAGAATAACAATGAATTTTGATCACTCCTAAACAAGATCAAAGGCATCAGAATCTCCTCTTTGTTTTAACATCGTAATGAGAACACAATTATACTTAAAACACTTGGGATGGTTGAAGACACACAGAAGCTGAAAGAAACCTCAGCTGCCTGACTGACACCTCGATATTGGGCTGTAATAACCTGGATTAGCTGTGGCTGCTGGATTTTGCAGAAAGGAGAAGCACAAATGGCTGAGGACAGGAAATTGTTGTTCTCTGCAGCACCAAAAGCCGTCAATGTGCACTGGTGTACCCAGCAAGCAAAGGCTCTTGAAATCAGCCAGCAATGGGAAAAAAGAGGAATTTTTCATTTCTGATGGGGGCGCAGTGGCTTCAGGAATGAGGTTTCTCTGCCTCGTTTTGTTTGGGTGGTGCTGGCCAAGGGCAGGGCCCTGTCCTGGCTGTGTCACCTGCTACAGCTCTGCACCCACTGCCAGCCCCCTGCCTTTGCCATCCTGTCGTTCTTTGAGAGGAATCTGGGGAGAGAACCCCAGCTCTTCACCTCACTCTGTCAAACCCACTGCTGGGGGTGCTGAGGAGTCCGTCCCACGTGTCCCAGACAAACCCACGCTGGGCAGTGGAGCTCTGGGCTGGGTGAGGTGGCGGCTGATGGCCCCAAACCATTCCCTGGGGAAGTCACGAGGAGGCATGTGCTGGCATTTTGTTTATCTGCCCCCCTGGGCCGTGCTGGTCGGAGTGGATGGGATGTGGTGGAGGAAATGAGCCCGTGACAGCTGCACACCAAGTGTCCTCTGCAAATGCCTCTCTGTCACAGCCACCAGGCAGCTCTTGTCACCCTCCCATCAGCTGGAATTGGATGCCTGTGGAGGTGGTAATTACAAACCCCAGCCAGGCTGCACAGGCTCATTTGTCTCTGTTTATCATCAGAGCAAGAGTATTGATCATTACTAAACCATTAAATATCTTCGGAGAGGAAGAAGAGAATCAGATTAATAAAGGTTGACATGCATTGTGGAATGTACTTCTCCATGAAAGTCAGGTTTGGGAAGTGGAGAGATGACAAATGAGATCACTCTGCTGGTGCTCTGCTGGCCTGGGACCGACGGCAGCTCGGAGAGAGACGTTCGGGGTCTTTATTCCTCAGCTCTGCCTTTGTACTTTGGAGCCAGCGGAGTCACTCTGTGTTCAGCCGTGTGTGCAGCCCCGGGGTCCGATGGGCTCCTGGAGAGTGAGCCAGAGGCACGGAGCTGCTGTGCTGGGGTTGGGATTGGGTCTGCAGGAGAAATCCCTGCCCAGGGACCAGCCAGGACTGACCAGCTCCCAGAGCAGCGGCTCCACAGATGGAGCTGCTTGCAAATATCTGTAATCAGCAAAAGCCTTTAATTGCAGAGTTTGAGCCCCAGTTTAGGGTTTCACGCATGCCAATTAGGAGAACCTTGTTTTCTCTAGATACAGCCTTTGCTATTTTGAAAGCTTGACAGTTCTAATGCTCTGAAATTATTGAAGCTGACATGTCTCCTCAAGAACTGTTTAATCTGTCAGATTCTTCCTTCTTCTATCATCTCAATCATCTAATGACTAAAAAGAAAAACCTCCCGATGAGTTATTTTCTACCTTTCTTTAACTTGCCAATAATTACAAAGGTTTTTACTTGTGGTAGGAATTTCTCTTTAGAAACAGAGAGGAGCTAATTAAAAACATCCAATGTCCTACATGATGCATTATGTTGGAATGCAGAGTGGTTTGCAGGTGATAATGTTAGTGTGGGTTGGAGCTGTGACTTGTCATGCTGGATGCTGCAAAGAAATTCAGCTTTACACAGACCAGATGACCTTTCTGGATGCTTTCATATTTATATTGGAGCTTTTCTCATGTTCATACAGGCAAATCTCCCTTTTCTTGCTACATGAATCCTGGTAATTTTGCTGGTGAATTTTTTCAGTTGAGGTCCTGATCAGTTTGTTTGAAGGAAGTGGCAGATTTGGCACAAAGTGGCAACCTCCTCTCTGAGGAGGGGCAAAGCTGATGCACCAGTAAAGCCTTGGAAATGACCCCGAACCCTGCAGATGATGCAGGGTAACTTCCTGACCATCTGCAGGGCCCAAAGCAGGGCTGGAGCAGCAGCCCGGGGGTTTCGCTGTGCTCTGTGTTCCTCCTCTCTGGGTCAGTTGCTGCAGGAGCTTTGGCACAGGAGTGGGAGAGGGTGAAATTCCGTGAGATCTGCTCAGGGGAAAGGAAAGACTTGAATGGATGATATCAGCACTGTTAGTTTTCTTTCACCCCTTCACTGGAATCAATTATTAATCGCAGTGGAAGTTTGGATAACGGGTGATGGAAAATGGGTGGGAGCAGGAACCTCCGGATTTGGGTTCACCAGCTTGAGTGTGCAGCGTGTTTCTCCTGCTTAGTCAGAGCATGAGGACTATTTGTTATTCTGCGGAGGGGTAGCAACAGGATATTACGCATTAACAGCCTCGATTCCTAATTAAAAACAAACAAGAGATGCAAAGTCTCCCAATCAGAGTGTTTAATCACTGCAGGTTTCGTTTTTTGAAGCTCTTAGTCCCCCGCATCTGCACGGATAATAGCAGGTGAATCTCCCATTGTGAATGATTGATGTGAAGACAAAAACAAATCAATTTTGATATATGACTTAAAGTCACTCCGAAGGCATTTTAAAGAAATATCCCTCAGCTGTCTCCCATCATTGCACTGGGCCAGGTTTCACTGGAGTTTGCCCCAGCCCCGTGTGCTGTGCTTACCTGGGGATTCCATTTGCAATCAAACTGTGCCCTGATCGTGCCTTGGCTACCCCCAGATGTGCTGGAGGATTAATCCTGCCCCAGGCAGCTCCCCCATTGCTTTTCTGCTCTCTGAGCCTTCTGCTGAACCTGTAAGGAGCCTTTAAACACGCGAGAGACATTTCACCACGGACTCTGGTGGGCTCTGCGTCACGCCGGGCTGAGCCAGGCCCTGCAGGTTCTCTGCAGAGCATCCGGACGGGTGCAGCCAGTGGCTGTGGCCTGGCAGCACCTGAGGATCAGCCTGGTCCGTGCTGCAGGCAGCTCTATCTGGCGTTGGCTCATTAGGCATAACAAGGAATGTGCATCGCGGGTGAACTGGAACCGGGTTTGGAGCAGAATACACAAACCAGAGCTGCGTGATGAGCGTGTGCCAGCTGGGAAATGCTGCGTGATGAAGGCATTGCTGCTGGGGGGAGCCTAATTGCTGAGGGGAGCCGAGCAGAGAGCACAAATAACCCGGCCGTGCCATCTCAGAGCTGATGAAAGCTCCAGGAGCTCCAGTGGCACTCGGGGGAGCTGAGGGCAGCGCTCACTGCTGCTCTGAGCTCCCAAATGTCCCCCTGACAGCAGGGCCACAGCCGCTGTCCTTTGGAGCGAGCAGCAGGGCTGTGGTCACTCGGTGACCCGAGGGGGCGAGGGGAGGGCAGCTCGGTGTTGTCCATCAGCAGGAGCTCCGTGTGTGCAGCACAACAGAGATGTTTGAATATTTCATGAACATGGACATTAGACAATGAAAGTCTGTTAAAGCAGCAATTCCCACCCCCTCACACGTCACTTTGGTGTGTAATGGAGTAACTCCAGGTGGGAATGAGCCATCACTGAGCCGAGTGCGCAGAGTCACTGGGCACATGGGGCTGCCTCCTTTCCCTGTTTCCCCAGCGCCTCCTTCCCAGGCTGCAGTGCTGGGTGCAGAACGTACTCTAACCCAAAGGGGTTTTTACTCAATCCATCCTCATTTCTTGTTGGATGAGACGCTCCTTGTACAGCTGCAGGAAGTGGTGCTCCTGTGGCAGCAATTAATCTGGGAACAACTGGATAAGGGCTGGTTTCTCTTAGCTGGATTGGCCTTGTGATTCAGGGTAACTCGATAGAAAGCAGTAATTTGGTTTGTGTCTGCCAAGCGCAGCGAGGCTGAGCTCAGAGAGGTTCTCAGCTCCGGTCAGGGGGCTCTGGGGTGTCCCAGTCCCGGCTGCTGGGCAGGAGCTGGGCAGGAGCTGCACAGCACAGCTCTCCCTGCCTCTTGCTGTCACTGGATCACAGAGCCTCCGAGTGTCTGGCAGGGCTCTTCTTGTACATCTGTGTTTGCCTTTTATCTTGCAAATCTCCTGTGCGCTGGTGGGACCAGCTGCATCTTTCTACAGCTACTGATTCTCAAGAAATCCAGTCGAGGTGTCACCTGTCAGGTGTCTGGAGGGTTTGATCAAGCTGATGCGTGGAGAGGTGTCAGCAGGCACAGGCAAGGATATTTGAGCTCCTCCGTGGTGTCTGATTTTCCTTGCCCACTTCAGCCTCCCTTCCCGGGGCTGCTGTGCCTTGGAGAGCTGCTCTCCTTGCTCCCCTTCCTGCTCTCCCGGCTCCCCCTGGCACAGGTGGCACAGGGCTGGTGACAACACCTGGTAACCATGAGAAGCGTGTGTTTTAATGGGTTTCTTAGAAAAAATTACTGTTACTAAAATCTAATTCAGACTGTTTGTTACTGTTTGCTGCCAGGAGAGCCGTCAGCTCCCTCGGAAGCCTTGAGGGGGTATAAAACCACCTGAAATCAGAGGGAAAACATCGGTCCCTGGGTTCCATTGCATAACTGGAGGAAGTTCAAACATGCTTAAAACAACTGCTGACAAACTCGTGGCTAAACCCAAAACCGGATGGGGAGTCCAGGCAGCAGCAGTGTGGGAGAATCCTGCAGCAGGGCTCGGTGCCAGGCTCTGGTTTGCAGTGGTGGGATCCCTGCAGCCCCTTCCCCGGGCTGTTCCCGTGCTCTGGGTGTGAATCCTCGGGGTGCTGCTCCAGGCAGCTGCTGCAAACGGGCACTGAGGGAGTCAGTGCAAGCTCCAGAGCAAACACAGCGGGAAGATTTGGAACGATGCAGCTGTAAATCATTTAAGGGAGAGGAAGGATGAAAAGGTTGCCTTGCTGTCCTTAACAGGCAGTGGCAGGAGGTGGCTTTGCCGCTCGTGTGTTGTGGGGAACATGTGGCGCAGGGTCTGGTAATGGGGTTTTGTTTGTGCTGTCTCCTCCTCAGAGGTGCTTTTTGGAGTAATTTGTTACATTCTGCTCCTGCTATTTGCAAGTGAAGAAAAATGGGATTCTGAGGCTTTCTCTGTGCCTTGTGCTGCAGGGAAAAGGAGCACTAATAGCCCATGAATAATTAGTGTGTTGTTCTAAGCTCATATTCTAGATGGATGCAGCCGGAGCGTGCCTGGGTTATCACAGAGGCTTCGGGGAGCTCCGATCGCTCTGCCTCTCGCTAGGGCGGCCTGGCACTGCTCGTTACAGCAATACCTGGGTCAGAAATGCAGCTCAGGGGCACGAGCTGCATGCCAAACGTGCGTGAGGGGGTGATATTTGCCAAACGCCTCGATCCTCCCACCCAGGATGTGTTTCCTGGGGAGGGTTTTCCCCCACAGCCCCTCTCTGAGCTTGCCCTGCCCTGGCAGCTGCTGTGGTGGGTGCCTGGTGGCTGTGGAGGGTTCTTTGCTCCAGTGGATACCCCAGATGCTCTGTCAGGTGACAGCACCAAGGCAGGCAGTACAAAAACGTGCTCTAAGCAATTTTTCAACCCGTTGTTGTGGCTTGCACTGAGTTGCACCAGGACTGACAGCTCCTCTGCAAGGCAAAGGGGAGCGTCAGGTGAAATCCAGCTCAGGCACACGAGGGGATGTGGTGCCCTTGGGGGCTCAGGGCTTGGCTGGTCCATGGCCCTCAGGGGAGCCAGGGAAGGCTGAATCCTGCGACACCAGCCGGGATTCTGTGGGGCCACAGGAGGGGCTGTGCCCGGAGGGGTCAGGGGCTTTGGCTCAGCTCTGATCCTGAGGCCAGGTCATGCTGCCCCTCCTTGCCCCTCGCCCTCGAGCCCCAAGCTCCTGGTTTTGCTCACAGCCCCTATTTTGAAAGGCTTTAATTGTCACCCAGGTCACCCCGATCCCTGACTCCGGGGAGAGCCTGGCTGTGCGCTGGGACGGGAACTGACCAGTGTTTGGTGTCGCTGATCGCTGCCATCTGCCGTGTTTGATAACATCGAGCGGTGCAGCCAAACCAAGCGCCACTGACAGTGCTGCTGTTATTGTCTTTAACCAGCTCTGCAGAGCGTGGGAAGCGCCGGGAGCAGCCCAGGTTCCGCAAGGATTGCCGTGCCCTGGCTGCTCCGGCGCCCCGGTCCCATCCCGCTGTCCACACTCAGTCACTCCCTGCCCGGGCTGGGCGAGTGGAACAAATAATTGTGGTTCTGCGCAAGAAAAGAAGCGTGACTGGGGAGAAGCCTCCGTGATCAGATGTCGAGTGCTGCCTACCCTGCAATACCCAGCTCTGACTCTCCTCTGCTGGAGCAGGAGCAGCGGCAGTGATTAAATGTAGGTGTAAAGCCGGAGAAGTTGTGTGGAGGCAAAGGCAGAGCAGTGAACGAGCCCCAGAGAAGGGATGGAGACAAGGAGGTGAAGGCTGATTTATGTCATCTTGGCAGATAAAACCCCAGATCATCTGCAGTTTGTTACTTACAGTTCAGCCCTGTGAAATCAATTACCGAGACGCAATTTAATTAAGGCAGGTTAATGCCTGATCTAAGGCACTAAACCCATAAGACGTAATTTCAGTTTACTAATCATTGTGATGCTAATGGCCATTTGACATCTGCTCGGGCAAATTGGGCCATACGTTTTGGTGCCAATTTACTGGTGATTTCCCCATCCCAGAGCAGCCCTGGAGCTCGGGAAGGGTTGGGCACCACTCATGGAGGGGACCTTTCCTGGTAAATCCTGGCTGCTGCTGTTCCCCATGGATCTGGCCTGGGATGCAATTCCCCTTTTTACAGGTTTACGTTACTTTTTCTCCCCAGGGAGCTGAGTGCTTTCCCCCGCCCGTGCCAGGGACTTCTGGTGAGTTTTTGGCCTCAGTGGTTCTGCAAAGACTTTCAGCTCTGGGGGCACCCGTGCCTTTGTTCTTTGGGCAATGCTCTCGGTGTGCAGGCCCTGCTGGATCTCCTGGGAGGCTGGAAAGCTCTGCTCCAGGTCAGTGTTATTGTTTCTGTCCCTTGTGGTCCCGAGGTGGCCGTGCTGTGACAGAGCCACCCCAGAGATGAATCTGAGCTGGGACTGGCTCAAAGGGACAGGATCAGCAGCACGTTTTTATTCTTGTCTTGCTGTTCAGGTAACTTCTTCAAAGCTGGGAAGATTTTATTGTCTTTCCCCACCACCACAATGGTTTAATACATGGGAAAGTGACTATTCTTTCTCATATAAGGCTAATTAATTGTCCCTAAGGTAGAAGAATAACAGATCTTAGATTTGGGAGGGGTTTGCCTGCTCTGTGTTGAGTGCAGTCCCTTTTCACCAGCAGCACGGTGCTCACAGGGTCCCTGCAGAGCTGCCCCTCTGGGTGAGCCAGTGTAGACCTGGGGTTAGCTCGTTTGGACTCCCAGGGAAGCCTGGTGGGCTCTCAGGGCTTTGTGATTTGTACTGAATAACGATTTTAGGGTCTCAGATTAGAAATGAACCATTTTAAAGCATAATAGTTAGGTGCATGTTTGAGTTTCTCAGTTAAAAATGCAGCTGTGTCCTGGGCAGAGCCACAGGAGTCAGGCTCAGAGCCTCGCTGAGGGAATCACGTCAACAGCTCCAAACCAAGCCCAGGCCAACTGTTTGTCTTCTCAGACCCAACAGAATTCTCTTTTATTCCCTTTAATGGAGCCCTCACTGTCATCTGGGATGTTTGTTTGAGGGGAGACTTGGATCTGTTCCGAGCTTCAGAAAGTTTTTATACTGTAATTTCCTAACTGGTGTTTGTAATTAGTCCATAAAAGAAGGTAATATGTGAAAAGTGTTCAACTGCTCTTGCCAGGATAGAAAATATATATTGTAATGCATTCAGAAAACATTCCAAGGGTAGAGGATCAAGTTGTATTTGATTTTCTCATTCTCTATAATAATCATTTTTGTTGTCTTGCAAAGCTCCGGCTTTGAAGTGCGACACATAAAGATTCTGCAATACCAGCAACTGTTTCTCTTTAGCTATTTTCCAAGTGATTTGATTTTCTCAATAGCATTAACTATATGGAGGTCTAACAAGTTGTAATTAATGTATTCAGCCATTTTCTTTTGTGACAGGCTGGAATGTGAGTGACAGCGTGAAGGGAAGCAGCAGAATAGAATTGGATGCTTGAGAAGATTATCATAACATAAAAACTGACAACTCTCTGGCTCTTGAATAACATATTGTGTTGCACTGAAAAGGGAGGAAAAAGCTATTTCACAAAAAAAGCCCAATGGGCTTAGAAATTTTTTGAGGAGGGGAGAGATTTTCAAAAGCCTTTTCTGGCGTTGGACAGATCTGAATATCGAAGTTCACAAACAGTTTCTCGCTCACTGGAGTGTGTGTGCAGTGGGATCTGTGAGCCTGTGGTGGGACGGGCTCTGCCGGACCTGCTGCGGTTCCTCTGCCTGCCCGTGGCTGCAGGAGCTGCTCCCTGGGATGGGGAGCAGGGAAGCAGATCCAGAGCAGGCTGGGAGGTGGGAAACGGGCTCCCCACTCACCTATCGGGGTCACAGAGTCCAGCAGAGTCCAGCTCCCAGCTCTGCTCAGGACATCCCCAGAACCCCACCAGGTACTGAGAGCATTGTCCAAAGCCGAGGTCCCTGCTCAGCTCAGCCCCTGGGGCTGGTTTGCCTTTGGGAAGCTGGGATTGCTCCTTGGGAAGATGTTCTGGGTGATTAAGGAGCGGGGCTGGCAGCCCTTCCTCCCCTGCTGCCATCCATCCACCACAAGGTCATCTCTGCGCTGGCCCCTTCATGTTTATTTCTGAGCCAATAAAATTCCCATTTGCTCTGGTACATTTTGTAATCCTCAGCTTTCAGCCCCGAGATTGATTATCTGTATTCCTAGATAAAATCAAAGTGCAGGACTTTAAACAGATTTCCACTCAATTATTTCCCCCGGACAGCTCACACGGTGCTGTGAAACCCCGGAATAACTCGGGAGTGGCCGGGATCTTGTATCTGCGTCTGCCTCCTGGCCTTGCCTTGCTGCCTCTCATTTTTAGAGAAGTTTTGCTGCTCTTTCTTTAATTTCCACCCAGCTGGGGCAATGTTTGTGCCCAGCCTGAGTCTGGGCATGGCAGCTGAGCAGTGAATTCAGGGCAGTGGGGGGACTCTGGCTGGCAGAACAACCCGAGCAGAACCCCAACGAGCACAATTCCAGTGCTGGCGGCGCCTTTGGGCTGGGGGATCCCACCAGGATCTTCCCATCCCACGGGAAACCCCAGCTAAGGAGCCAAGGCCTGGATGGAAAACTGCAGCCCTGAAATGTGCTGGGTGAAAAGTGAAGAACAGAAATAGAGAATTCCTGGCAGGAGCTGTTTCCGCCGCCTGCCCCTCAGCTTGGATCAAGGCTGTGTTGAAGGAGCCTCAGTTCAGCCATTTAAATGTGTGAAATTCCTAAAGAAATCAGGAAATTCAAATGAATTTCAAGGAGGATGTTAGAAATTGGGATTGGAGGAGAAGTTGTTAGCACTTATTCTAATATTTCAGTTCTGGACTGGAGGATATTTTTGCACAAGATTTTTCAATAGAAATATAAATGTAATCCCAGCACAATTTGAGAAACGCATTAATTATGAGCTGTACAGCAGATGGAGGCTTTAAAACTGTATTATTTTGCTTGATTTATTGATGCCTTGTTCAGAATTGTTTTTAATTGCCATTTCCTTCTGAAAACCCTTGGTATCACATTGATAAGTGTAAGATTGAACACTGCCAAGAAAACGATATATGTATATATTTATCCCAGACCAGACATTTAAACTTTTTGATTCATCGGTGTGTTAGCATTTATTTTAGTTATGCTTTTAAAATGTTTTTATTTTAACACTTCTTGGATGATCAGTGATTCAAAATATCTTTTCCTTACCCGGGTCTGCAGGAAACCAGGGCAACAGGAGTGAGTTCGTCAGTTGTGTGCAGACAGTTTTGTAAACCAGAACATTGAGATGCTGGTCAGGGAAAGAGACATTCCCCATCTCTTTCTTGGGATATTGAAGTGTAAATTGAAACTGTGGCAACAAAGTCCAGTGTCAGTGATAAGAAATTGCAGGTGAGTGTAGTACGGGATGGATTTGTGCTCACGAAGGGATCACGGGTGGATTAGACAAATAATTGGAGAAGGAACCGGCAGCCAGGCTCTCACTGCAGTCAGCTGCACGCGGTTCCCCTGTAATTCCAGTGAAGTTATTCCAGCTATTCTGATTTACGGGAACCACTGAGATTAGGAGACTTCAGAAATGACTATAATGGCATCAAAGGAGCTGCTAAAATATGTGAGTCGTGGTGGAGAGCATCCAAAAAGGAGTTATGGCCCAGGATGACGACATGTCTCCTTTGGGGATGTTTTCATCTCGAGTTTCGCTCCATTCCTTTTGTTCCTGGGAGTGCTGTAGTGCGGGGTGAAGCACACTCCAAGCAGCAGCATGTGGAATAACTGCATGATTTTGCAATCTCTGTTAAAGCAGCTGCATCTGTAACTCATTTCACGGAAGTTTTAGTGGTTTTTTTTTCCTTTTACCATATCACACTCGAAGCTCAATAAAGATAAACTTCAAATAACGTCAGTATATCACGGAAGATTCAAAGCCCCGCAGCTGAGCCCGTATTCCTCAAAGTGCCATTTATGAGCTGAGCTGCTTTAATGCAGTGGTGGAAGTAAACCCAAACATTTGGCAGTGTCTGTGTGCGCTCCCTTGGGACTGATGATGGAGGAGTTACTTGCTCCAGCCTTTAATCAATTTTAGGTAAACAGCACGGGTGCACCTTGAGCATCCATATTTCCTAATTGGCTCTCTTAGCTGTGCAGCCTCCCATAACTCAGCGGGGAGATTTACAGCCGGGGAGGGGGAGCCCCGCACCCCGTTGGGAGTGTGATGGATCAGCAGCGGGGGCAGAGCGCGCTCAGGAGCTCCTGGGCAGATCCGAGTGCGAACCAGGGGCGATTGCCCGGTGCCATTTGATTCATGGCTCTGCCAATCTGGGGCTGCACCAGCAGCCGAGCCGCACGAGCACTGCTAATCCTTGATTTAGCACCGCCAAATCTGTTTATTCTACGTGTGCTAAATTCCCTGGGCCCCGTCAGTTTGTGTTACTCATGCAGGGACCTCTCCTGGGCTTCAGAGGGTTTGATAAATCTGCTTCCTGCACTTGGCTGGTGAAGTGTTTGTGGCAGCACCTGCAGAGAGCCCTTGTGCTGAGCTGCAGGGCGAGCCAGAGGGGAGGTGAATCCTGCTGGGGGCTGTGTCCAACATCACATGGGGCGGGCAGGGCTGAGCAGAGGAAAGGCACAAGGGAAGAGTGATGCTGGGAGTGGCTTTGCCTTTTTTAATGCATGGGGTCCTCTTTGGCTTCCCCTGGAGTGTCCCTGGTAGCCCAGGCTGGCCCAAAGCCCTGTGTCCCTGTGCTGTCAGACACAGCGGCAGGGCCGGGCTGGACGGGGCTGGGAGCAGCCTGGGACGGTGGAAGGGGTCCCTGTCCATGGCAGGGGGGATGGATGATGTTTGATGTCACTTCCACCCCAAACCAGTGCATCATTCCACACATTCACCTTGGCCTTGGCCTCACCTCTGGCTCCTCTCTGTCAGAGATCAGTTCTGGTGCTTCACCACTAAACGCTCTCTGGCTTTCCTGATTTTACACTCGGTGTGTTGGTGTGAGTCCTGGGGCCGTGGCAGAACTCAGTAACTTCAGGTGCTCCAGAGGCAGATCCTGATGTGCAGTGAGTCTGTCCCAGCTGCAGCACCAGTGACAGCACACACAGAGCTCTGCTCGAGGCAGCCCCTTAACTGCAGCATTTTGCACAATATTCTGCATTTTCAGCAAGCTGGGACACCCTTCGTTAAGATTCAGACTTTATGCACTGATTACTTCTCCTCTGTTACAGCTTAACTTCTCCTGCATGGCTTAACTTTAAACCCAAGTGAAAGGAAATCCAATAAAGATAAATGAGATGTCTTTAAAGGATCCAAAAGGAAATTCAGTTGTGTCAGCAATGAACGTGAAGATACAGTGAGCTGAGGAACCTGAGGATGATGGGTTCTTTATGAGGTTACATCTGTTCACAAAGGCTTGGAAGTATTTAAGATAATTAATTGCTTTAGGAGCAACACTTCTTCAAATTCTCATGGCTGTGATTCTCTGTGTTCCCGTCTAGCCCCAGAGCTGGGTGCATAATGTAGCAGCTTGGAGCTGGTGCCAGCAGTGTGCAGCAACCGCTGACACAGAACAGTGCCGCTTCCCGTGGAATTCCTCATGGACAATGTGTTCAATGCGCTTTTTGAACAACAAACTCTGTTTCCCTTTCAGGTCTCCTGGTGTCAGTGATGACCAGAAGTTTCTGCAGTTCCCGAGAGCCAGGTGAGTCACTGAGCCGTTTATCCAAAATGGTCCCCAGTGCTGGGATCAGCAGTGGTACAGTACCCAGGAACGGTTACCTTCCGATGTATTCCCTGCATTTTAAAGGAATGAATTCCTCCCAGAACTTGGGTTATCACTGTTGGATTCAACTGGACTGCTTAGGGTCCCTTCCTCTGAGGGTGAAGAGCCAGAGAGGTGCCCACCTTCGCTGGGTGTCAGTCCTTCTAAGCTGTGGGTGCAAGGTGGGTTTGGGGCTGTTTTCTGATTGCTCTGAGGAAGCGCAGCCCTGACTGTGAGACACCTGCTCAGAGAGGAGCATTTCCATTCCCAGCTCAGCTGTGCTTGGTGCAGAGTCCGTGGGACGTTCCAGGAGTGATCCCCACCCTCGGGATGTCCCCGAGTTTCCCCTGGTGGCTCGGAGCCTGATCCCCGCGTGCTGTGTCAGAGTTCCCTGTCCAAGCCCCTGTGGAGGCCCCAAATACTGGTGCTTCCCTGTCTTTCCAAGCCCGTTCCACCCTCCCTGGTTCATCAGCTCCGTGCAGGAGCTGTCAGCCCTGATTACACATTTCCCTGTTTGTGCTGCTTCTTCCCAGTGGTCACCAGCACAAATGTCTCTGTGAATCTTCATGCATTTCCTTTCCTTCTAATGCACAAATGCCTGCAAACCAATCAAAACAGCCATCCTACTTTGATTGTGTATTTTATTTCTGCTGAAAGGTTCAAATGTAATGAAAATAAAATGTTCAATGAGCAAACACAGATTTTGCAGAAGAAACAGGCACATTTAACTTGTTTTGAGAGATGGATGAACGCTATTAGTTTTGATATATTCTATATATATCTTCTCGCTTGACAATTGTTATTTAAAGATTTAGTTCTGGGTTATTGCTGCACTTATGTTGTAGAGTCGTTTTACACCAACGCACGGATCAGTAACTTAATTATAAATAAGTGGCTTTAAGCCAAATGTAACGGAAATAACGTTTTCTCAGGCAGGGTGTGCTTGGCCTCAGCTGTGGGGGTGATCTGGTGGCACAGGGGGTGTCCCAGTGCCACACTGCTCCAGGCTGTCCTGGGGTGCTGACCCCGGGTGTGGTGGTGGTGCGGGGCTGTGCTGGGCACATTCCAGGAGAGGAGAACCTGGAGAGCCAGAGAATCGAGGGACAGAAGCTGTCACCAAAGCCGTGGTGACCCCGGTGTGAATGGGGGGGTGCAGAGCTGCTGGGCACAGCAGTTCCAGGGTGTCTGCCCCGGGAGAGGCAAAAGGGATGCTGGTTCCAAATATTGCAGGGGGTTATTTTTACCTTCCATTCTTTAGCAAAGTGCTGGGTATTGTTCTGCCTGAGCCCCTTGATGCACACCATTGTTAATATTAATTTTAAATCCTTTCGAAACCATCTTCGAAATGTCTATTAAAATATTTAATTGCAAGGTGCTTTTCTTTGCTTCATCTCCTCCACCTATATTGTTCTTTAGTTTAGAAAATGAAGCACTTGAGGCTTTGACAGCGAGGGAGGGGAAGCGATCGGAGATGTGAGAAGGCAAAAGCAGCAAATCCCGCGGAGCCCCGAGCCTGGGAGGTTAACTTGGGGTTGTCAGAGGATTTGTAGGACGGGGGAGAGAACCTGACTGCGTGTAACTCAGCACCTGCGAGCCCGCAGTGCTGTTCCATCGACTGGAGCCGCGGCTCCCGGCACACCAGCAGAGGGGGAAGGAGAGGGATTATTCGGATTATTCACTGCTGTCCGCCCCGGCGGAGACTCCGAACTGCGGAGGGAGCCAAGTCCCCGTTACCGACTTTCATGGGAAATAAACCTGTGCCAGGCTCTGGGGCTTGCAGAATCCCCCTCGGGCGCTTCTCCTCCTTTCCCCGTTCACACTCACGGGACTGACTCTAAAAGCAGCGGGACACGCTTGCCTGGACAGCTGGATCGGGGGGATTTAGGAGGGCTGGAGGCAGAGGGGACCGGAGCAACCCTGGAGTCAGGGATGGTGCACGCTGTGAGAACTGACCGGGAGATCCCAGAGAGGCTGGTGGCCATGGCAGAGTCAGGGATGGGTCATGCTGTGAGAACTGACCCGGAGATCCCAGAGGGGCTGGTGGCCATGGCAGAGGTGTTCCTGCAGGAAAGGAAAAGGGCAGCGAGTGAGGTGTGAGCCTGGCACACCCGGGGCCGTCGGGGCAGTCCCAGCTGCTGCTCTGCTCCTCAGCCCGGGCACGGCCCCAGCTCTGCTGGGCTCTGAGCCCACTCTCCTTCTCTGCCTGTCTGACCCTCTGCAGAGCGTCCTTCCTCTGCCAGCCTGGGAGAAGGGGTGGGTGACACTTGGCAATTCATGAAATACGTGAAAAATGGGATTGCGCTCAGAAGACTGATGGGAAGGACTTTTAAAGCACGTTACACCCTGGGTGCTGACATTTGCAGCAGGGAACTTCTGGCCCCGATGCTCTGAAGTGGCGCTTTTCTTCCTAAATACTGCCTCGTATTTTATAGCAGGAGCAGGGTGACAGTTCACTGACCCGAAAGTGAAAGGGAAAAAAGGGATCTCATGTGGAATGAAATGTTTTATTTGATTGAAACACTGAAGCTACAAGATTCTTTTTGTGTTTGGCATGAAGCAATTGCAGCCTCAGCTGCTGGGCCCAGCAGGATGAGCCCTGCTCTGGCAGCGCCTGTCTGTGTGTCCATCCTGTGTGTCCGTTCTGTGTGTCCCTCCTGTGTGTCCATCCTGTGTGTCCATCCTGTGGGGACATCCTGTGTGTCCGTTCTGTGTGTCCCTCCTGTGTGTCCATCCTGTGTGTCCATCCTGTGGGGACATCCTGTGGGGACATCCAGCCCCATACGTGGGGACCTCGGCCTCTCCTACTCTGCTAACATTCCTGTCCCACCTTGGGCTGCACCACAGTAAATCCACAGCAGGGTTTGGGTTTCCTGGAGGCAAGCACGCGGCAGCTGGGGTGGGGTGCTGCTCCTGCCCAGTGTCCCTGCCCAGCCCCACACGGCTCCTGGTGGGTGGCACGAACAGTCCCACTCTGTACCTCTGGAACAAATGGTGAGTGACACAAATCCTCCTGCATTTCAGGTTCTAACGAGTCCCTCGTGCTGCCAGAGGAGCAGCAGGGCACACCACCCCGGGAAGGTGCTGCAGCGCTTTCCTGGCTCACTGAGCCGTTCAAGGCAAGTATCGACTGCTCCGTTTCCATGAATTGGTTTATCCGGCGCGAGGGCCGGTGCTGGGGCCGGGTGATGGATGGGGAGAGGGGTGTGGGCTGCTTCCTCCAAAACCTGACATCAGCAGAACCTTCATTGCTGCTCAGTGCTGCCGGTGGTGGCATTTCCTGCAGCGTGAGGAGGAGATGCACACCACGAGGGCTCCACGGGACGCTGGGGCTGGGAACGGGGCAGGAGCGGTGCTGGACTGAGCTGCCTCCCTCACTCACGGCTTCCTGAAAGCCCCTCAGGTGCTGGGTGGGATCAGAAACATTCCAGAGGCTCCTGGAACAGCCCAGGCTGGAAGGGCTCACAAGAACCATTGAAGCCCAAGCCCTGGCCCTGCACAGACCCCCAGTAGGAATATCCCTCATTTGTGTCTTTTAAATCATCTTAGGTTAAGCTAAGAAGTGCTTAGATTTATTTTTATGGATTTCACTTTTAAATGCTTTCACTCAGAAAAATTACTTTTAAATTATCATTATTTTCTGTGAAATTTGCTTTCTTCATCTGTCCCATGGTTTAAAAGTCAACTGCTTACTCCAGAGAAAACCACTTTGATGTCATGGAAGTAATGAATACTATAAAGAGACTTTTGAAAACTTTCAGTTTTGTTCTCAAAATGGCTGATAATGTCATTTATTTTCTTCATCCCTTTTTTGCTGCTACTGAAAGTACAAAAAGAAAGAAAGGGGAAAGCAAACAATACCCTGGGAATAATAACTGAAATATTTTTATGGGAATTAATCTATCTCTATTCGAAAAAATAAGTGAGAAAAGCAGAAATAATTCTGTGAAACCAATAGGAGAGACCCCAAGTGTCTGTCCCTGTCCCTGAGCTGTCAGCACGTGGCGAGGGATGGGGATGGCCCCGTGTGGGATGAAAATGGATGAGCGTAACGAGCATGTAACGCACGGAGTGCTGGAAGAGGGGGATGGAGGTCAGAAATTTGGAAGAACTGAGGGAGGTGAGGCCTTGGGAGGCTGCCCAGGGGAGCTGGTGCTGCCCCATCCCTGGAAGTGTCCAGGGCCAGGCTGGACGGGGCTTGGAGCCACCTGGTCTGCTGGCCACGTGCTGTGGGGACACTGGGTGTGGGGACACTGGGTGTGGGGACAGCCCTGCAGTTCAAAGGCAGCTCCCTGCGCTGGTGCTGGGCCTGGGAACTTTCTTCTGAACCTCCAAACCGACCTCTTGCAGATTAAGTTACAAAAGTCTCCTGCAGTGCCGGCTCAGGACTGTAATTCTCTTTGGCCAGGAATTTAAAGGGAATCGATGAGAAGATACGAAGAACCCACACCACGCAGAGCTCCTTTTAAGTGCCTCCCATGGTACAGCCCCTGCCTGGCAAGAGCCAGTGCCTATTTCGAGTCTGGGTTTGTTTAGTTCTGCTCCCCTGTGCCTTGTTATGCTTTTTACTCTGGTTTTCAAAGCTGCCTCTCCTCAGAAACTCCTTTTGTGCGGAGATTTTGGACTCAGACGCCTCTTGGATAAACCGAGTTGGCTGAGATTCTCGAGTCCTAAGTCTTGAATAACTTTGTGCAACTCATTTCCTAAGCCCTTTCTGTGTTTTTCCTTGAGGCTGTGCTGGGGAATTGTCCCTGCACATCCCACCCAGCCGTGGTGGATCCCGACCCGGGGGGGCACAGTGGGGTCACCCTGCAGCTCCCAGCACATCCAGCCCGGGATCCCTCTGTGGTTGGTGTCGGGTTCTGGTGGGCCAGTGTCACCCACGTCTCTGAGGTGCCACGGGGACAGAGGCCGTGCCCAGCACTGGCTCCAACACCGGCTCCTGGCAGATCAGAGCCCACAGAGGCTGCTCCAGTGGGATGGAATGGAGGGGATGGGAGAACACAGATGCAGGTGAGATCATTTTTGCCTTTTTTAGGAAATCTCTGTGATGGCCAAGCCCAGGAGGTGAAGGACGGCCGGCATTAATTCCGTGTTTTCCAGCCAGGGAAAAAGGAGCAAATGCAGAGAGCGGCTCCTGAGGCTGCGGCAGCTTCGCCTCCTTCCTCCATCTGGTTTGAAAGCAGGAATTCGCCGTCTCCGTGCGACTGCAGCTCCGGCTGCCTGTGCCCAGACTGACAATGCCCAGTGAATGAGATCACATCTGCTCTGCAGCACGGCTCGGGAGGAGGCTGCTGCCTCCCTGCATCCCCGGAGGCTCTTGGAATGGGGTTTATCTGAGCTTTGGGACTCTGAGCTCTGCGTGGGTAGTCACTGAGTGGTTCCCCTGAAGCCCCTTGGCCAGCGGGTGCTCAGCACAGGTGTGGGAAACACCCTGAGGAAAAACCCTTGTGGAGATGGGAATGACTGTGCTCCCCATCAGTTCAAAGCGGAGCTGTTCAGTGAGCTGATGGAGAAAAGCAGGAAAACCAGGAATGCTGCAGGCTGTGCCTGGCGGGGATGCAGGTGGAGCTGTTCTGGAGCTCCAAACACGAGCTGTGTGTTTGGAACAGGAGCTTTTGCTCATTCTCTGCTGTGCTCCTGCTATTTTTTTCCCCCACCATTCCCTGGTTTCTCTGTTTCTGCCTTTCAGACTTGGATCCATTTTCCTTTCCGTTGTAGATCACTGAAAGTTTCCCTGGCTGAATTTTAGCAACCTTGAAATTTGGCTGAGCCTTTGTTCCACTTTGGCTGCTCATTCTGGATCCTGATTGTGGGGTCGGTTCTTCCAGCACAGCAAAATTTCTTTCCTTAATAAATTTAATTGCCCACATTTATTTTTTTGTTCCACTACTTTTTGCTCGAGCTGGACTTGTTTGAAGTGTTATCTCATCTCTTTTGGTAAGATCTTTGATTTTTATTCTGTTGGGCCAGAAAGCAATGCAAGCCTGGCTGTAGTGTGTTACGCTGTCATTGCTACTCCAGTCACTCGGGAAATGGGATTTCTGGTCTGGGCAGAGGTGAAGCTGAGTCCTGGGGGTGATGGCAGAGCCTGGCAGCAGAGCCCTTCCCCGTGGGTGGGGAGCAGGATGCACATGTGGGAGCTCTAGAACGCAGTGAGGGCCTTTCTCCCCTCTGTGGCAGGAGCTGCCCTGCTCTTGCTGTCTCTAATGTGCCTCTAATGTGCTTTGATTTTATTGATACAAACCTAATGGACGGTGCATGATTTGTGTGGAAGAAGAATAATCTGCGTCCCTTCCCTTTGTGTGAAGCAGCCTGTGGTGCTTTAGTGCCAGATCATTAACCCAGGGCTGCGGCTGCTGCAGGGACAGGGAACAAACCCAGCCCCTGCCCCGGGGTGCAGGTGGGACAGGGGACACAATCCACGCCTGGGGACAGAAATGCAGTACAAACACTGACAGCTGACCTGGGGTCTCTGCCTGTTCTTCAGCACAGGTTTCCTCATTCAGGAAGGGTTTGGCGCGAGGCCGCTGGGGTTTATTTGCACAGGGCAGTTTGATGGTCGGATGTGCAGCAAGGAAAAGCCACCGAGATCCCTGGGTACAGTGGGAAGCAGGGCCTGGAGCAAAGGTGCATCAGCGTCCCCAGGGTTGAGCTGACATTTTCAGGCATTCGGGATGACGAGGGAGGCTCCGCAGGCCCCATCCTGGACAGCCCATGGCACATCCAGCCCATTCCAGGACTGCCCTGGCTGTGTCCCTGCAGGCTTTGTGCTGCTCCTCAGCCTGGCTCCTCATCACAAAGTCCGGGCTGGGAGCAGAGTGAAGGCGTTTGTGGTGCCTGAGCTGGCCACAGCCTGTTCCTGTCCCACCCAGGGCTGGGACGGCAGCGGGAATTCCGGACACCCCGGGATGTGCTGCCCCAGGCTCCAGCCTGCAGGCTCCCTGCTGCCTCAGGCTGCCATGGATAAATGATGTGGTTTAAAAAGAGCTGAACCCACGTTTTCCACTGGGGTGATCTGTGGGTGTTTGCTCTGACAGAGCTTCTCCCAGGCGCCTCTGGAGAACCCACAGAGTGTCCGGTTCTGCTCGTGCCAGCCCTGGGGCGGGGGTTTTGTTCCAGGGTCCCTGGCAGGAGGGGCGAGGTGACCACACCACTGTGACAGGGACCCTGAGGCCATGTCCTGGAGCACACTGTGACTGTCCCTAACATCTCGCCTCATGGTGAAGCCTCACAGAGGGCACAAGGAGCATCAGGCAGCCAATCCCTCATTTGCCTGTGACTCTTTCTGAAGCCCAATCAGGCCAAGCTAGGAGTGCCAGGCGTGGCGCAGTGACCGATGTAATTGCAATTAGCGTTTTATCTGGCCTATTGCTTCAGCCCAAATTCTGGCGTCAGTGTTTGGACACTCTTTAATTTGCAAGCAGATGCCTCCACCAGCTGCTTTCCATGTGCAGATGCTGCACCTCGGAGCTGTGCTGGCGAGGCCGTGGGAGCCCCGGGAGCTGGGGCTGCCCAGATGGACTCAGGGCACTGCTGGGTTGCTCACAGCACTCCTGGGAATTCCTTTTTGCTCATTCTCCCTCTGCAAGGGCTCATTCCCACTGGCTCAGCCTGGATGTGCCGGCCTGGCAGGGCTGGAGGCTTGGCAGGATTTGGGATCTGGACCTCAGGGCCCGGGCACTGCTCCTCCTTCCTCAGCCCACAGAATTCTCTCTGTTTCCTGGATTTGTGGCCAATTTGCAGGTCAGGTCCTTGCTTAAAGCCCTCTCTGGAAGCTGCCAAAGCCGAGCACTGATCACCTGCTGCCATGAGAGCCCGAGGGCAGCAGCCCAGCTCAGTGACCTGGAAAAAGCACCAGTTTATTAAAAGCCCCATACGAAAAATAAGCAGCACTTGGTGTTATTTGAATCAAAATTCCACATGAGAATGAGCAGAGTGTTTGTTCATTTCACTGGGAATTGCGAGGGGGACGTTTAGGAACCAAACCCCGCTGGCTCGGGCGTGGTGGGCACTGGCTGTGGGACCAGCTCTGGGCTCCTCTCACTGAAGGTTCTGGAGCCTCCACCCCTCCCCGGAGCCTGCACAGGATCTGGTCTCTGGTCCCACTCTGCTCTCTCTCAGAAGGTGTGAGCTGATCCGTCCCTGCCGTGCTGGAGCCTGCCCTGTCCCCGGCAATGTGTTATTCCAGCCAAGCACACGGTTGCTATAACTACAGCCCGCTCTGCCTCTGACACGCTCCTCCGTGCCTGATGGAGCAATGAATCCTGCACTGAAATTCATCCCTCCTCCTCTGTACTTTGTCTTTCTCTCTTTCTCTCGCTGCTCCAAATGATGACGGCTTATTGCTCACCTGCCACGCAGAACGTGCGTATTTATTTGCTTATTTATATTTAAATTCCGGATTGGATGATAAAGGACTAAATTGGGGGAGAAATTGATACATTAGAGAATGAATTAGACATTATAATTTAGAGGTAAATGAATGATAAATTAGAGAGTAAGTCAGGCGTTCAGACATCAGCAGTGCTCTGTCAGCTGTGTATGAAAAGCCATGGAGAGAACGTGGTTGGACCCCTCTGTTTCTGTAACAGTCCAAAGGAAAAAGCCACCTTCCCAAATACTGAATCCTGTTGCACCTTTGCACATGATCTAGAGATCTGAGAGTGAAAGAATCCTTGATTTTCAGGAAAGAGAGGGAAAATTGATAACACTCATGGACCTAATTTGAGTTACAAACTGGGCTCTGGTGGAGTTTTCCTTGGGTTTGCTTTGTCTACTCCATCTTTACCTGCCAGCAGAACATCTTCAAAAGAAAATCTCCCCAAACAAATAGCAGTTACCTGTCTAATTGCTCACCAAGGACACCCCACTAGCAAGATTTATAGAGGTTCTCAACACATGAATTATTTGGAGGTCCTTCCAGACTGCTGTAGAGTTAATTCATCAGCAGCTACACCATTTGTTCCAGAACTTTGTTTATTGCTGGCTCAGGTCTCTCTGGGCTGGCTTTGCACCCGTCACTGGGTGTTTGCAGAAATATTGACAAACCACAGGCACGGCTGGGATTCGAGGGGTGGCACAGCCAGCTCCTCCCTGCTGTGTGGGGAGCTCTCCCTCTCCAGCTCTTTTCCAGCTGCTCAGAAGTTCAGCTGTTCCACCTGCAATGGCTGGACCCTGCCCAGGGAGGTTTGGGGCCTTGACCAAGCGTTGAGAGGCCTTTAGCAGCATCTGGGAAAAGGTTTAAAACAAAATCTGGGCTCTCCCCAGCTGCCAGAAGTCATTCCTTGGGGAGAGAAGTTCCTTTATGCTGCAGTAATGAATCTGTGCTGGTGAGAAGCTCTGGTTTGGTGCTGATGAGCATCACAGCCTCCTCCCTCAAACCACTTCCACCTTTTGCTCCATCAGTGGCTGTCAATGTTTCCTGATTCCTGCCTGGACTTGTGGCTCCATAATTTCTCCCCTGTTTGTTGATGCAGTTACTGGCAGTGCATTTCTGTTCACCTCAAAATAGAAATGCATGATACAATCTCAGAATTTAACCTTAAAATCAGGAAGGAAAAAATCATTAACAGCAAATCCTCTCTTGGAGAGGTTTCAGCTATGTTAATAATTTCAGCTTTGGAAATACCAGAGGAATAAATAATGGGATATTAAGAGTCTTAGAATCATAGAATCATGATTTTGCATCATGAGGTTGCAAAAGCCCTCCAGGACCATCGAGTGCAGCTATTCCCCAGCACTGCCAAGGCCACACTGACCCATGTCCCTAGGTGCCACATCCACAGGGCTGAAGTGGAGATAGAATTGGGTCAAATGTTGCTTTCCTCTTTTTAATATTTCCCCCCTTCATTAGACAAGGTTAAATCCCCAACAGACTCATTATTTTCCCCCATCGCTCCACCACTGGTGGTGTGGCACAAGATCTCTCTCGGCAGAACAGGGACGTGCAGAGCTCTGTCCCCAGGCAGAGCTGAAGTGCCAGGCCAGCCCCGGGTGTCCCCTGGGTGTGACACTCCCCATGCTCTGCCTCTGTGGTTCCGTGTGGAGCCGCCAAGGCCGGAGTGCTCAGCGAGGTGTGTGATCGGTCACAGCCCAGGAACGGGGCCTTCCTCGGGATATGGAAATAACGGCCCAAAGAACGCTGTTCTGTGTAATTCACTTGTTCCTGATAATATTTGTTTGTGTGCGGGATAATGAAGTGTAATCATTGTCAAATTCACAAACAGAGTTAATCCCCGGTATCTGTCATAAATATGGAAAGGCTTGGGAAGCTGCAGACTCCAGGGCTGGATTGTGAGTGGGTTCTGCCTGGAACTGGGAAATCTTCCCCAGAGGCTTGGGCTGACCCCGAGGACCTGCCCTGAGCTGGATGCAGTGACAGGAGGGTGCTGAACAGAGCTCGAGGACTTTCTGAGGGGGACCATGCGGAACATCTTCCTCTCTCAAGGCCAGTCCTGGAGCAATAATAGAAATAAAACAAAAGAAGTGCTTTTATTCCTGGTTTCTGAGTGCAGAAGAGAAGCATGGATCACTCAGAGGAGGAACTCTCAGCCCCAGTGCTGCCTGGGATGGAATCTCCTTTGGAGAAGTGCCCAGCTGGGCATGCAGAGCTGGGAGCTGCTGCCCCGGGCAGCCCTTCCCTGTACTCCCCACTGGCTGTGGCGGCTCTCAGCTCCCAAAACTGCTCCTCCTCAGGCCTTTCTGGGTGAGATCAGCCCCTGTTTGTGCCTCTGGCCTGGGCCCTGCAGAACTGGCTTGTCCAGCCATGGTTCCTCACTGAGCGTAGCAAATCCTCACCTCGGACTGTGGAGGTGCCTCTGGAAGAGCCGGCGCTGGAACCCATGGGATCAGCAGGAATACCTGGCCCTCCCCAGCAGGAATACCTGGCCCTCCATGGCAGGAATACCTGGCTCTCCACAGCAGGAATACCTGGCTCTCCACAGCAGGAATACCTGGCTCTCCATAGCAGGAATACCTGGCCCTCCCCAGCAGGAATACCTGGCTCTCCACAGCAGGAATACCTGGCTCTCCACAGCAGGAATACCTGGCTCTCCACAGCAGGAATACCTGGCTCTCCATAGCAGGAATACCTGGCTCTCCACGGCAGGAATACCTGGCTCTCCACAGCAGGAATACCTGGCTCTCCATAGCAGGAATACCTGGCTCTCCACGGCAGGAATACCTGGCTCTCCACAGCAGGAATACCTGGCTCTCCATAGCAGGAATACCTGGCTCTCCACGGCAGGAATACCTGGCTCTCCACAGCAGGAATACCTGGCTCTCCATAGCAGGAATACCTGGCTCTCCACGGCAGGAATACCTGGCTCTCCACAGCAGGAATACCTGGCTCTCCATAGCAGGAATACCTGGCTCTCCACGGCAGGAATACCTGGCTCTCCACAGCAGGAATACCTGGCTCTCCATAGCAGGAATACCTGGCTCTCCACGGCAGGAATACCTGGCTCTCCACAGCAGGAATACCTGGCTCTCCATAGCAGGAATACCTGGCTCTCCACGGCAGGAATACCTGGCTCTCCACAGCAGGAATACCTGGCTCTCCATAGCAGGAATACCTGGCTCTCCACGGCAGGAATACCTGGCTCTCCACAGCAGGAATACCTGGCTCTCCATAGCAGGAATACCTGGCCCTCCCCAGCAGGAATACCTGGCTCTCCACAGCAGGAATACCTGGCTCTCCATGGCAGGAATACCTGGCTCTCCATAGCAGGAATACCTGGCCCTCCACAGCAGGAATGCCGGGCTCTCCACGGCAGGAATACCTGGCCCTCCCCAGCAGGAATACCTGGCTCTCCACAGCAGGAATACCTGGCCCTCCACAGCAGGAATGCCAGGCTCTCCACGGCACACTTTGAGCTGAAGATTTCTCCTGTGCCTGTTCTTAGTCTTTAATAAAAGCAAGTTCAGTACGCTGAACAGCAACAGTTTCAGCCGTTCCTCACCAGTGTTAATTGCCAGCCCCCAAATAGCCAGATGGCCATGGAGCCAAACTGAACCAACTGGAGCAATTAGAAGGCCTGGGGACCCTGCAGGCTCCTGCTCAAGACGGATCCCAGCCCTCCGAGGCGGAAAGCAGGTGGCTCGCTTTCTTCTCATCATTTTTCATTTTTGTTTACCTCTGTGTTCTCAGGCACAGGCCAGGAGTGAAGCGGGGAGAGCCAGAAATAGCAGGAAATATGGTCTAGCTAGGAGGGCTGGGAGGACTTGTCCTCTCCTTGCATAAAGCCCACGGTGATTTGCATATGCAAATGAGACTGAAAACAGTGACATTTAGAGAGACCTCCAATGAATAAATTACCTTTGGAAGAACAGGTGGGAATGCTGGCTCTGCCTGCTCCGAGGTGAGGAGGTCTCTGGGCTCTGGGTCAGGGGGTTTATGGTGGATTTTAGGGAAAGGCTCTTCCCTCAGAGGGTGCTGGGCACTGCCCAGGCTGCCCAGGGAATAGTCCTGGCCCCACAGAGCTCCAGGGATGCCCAGGCTAGGATTGTTGGAGGATCAGTGCAGGGACAGGATCTGGGCTGGATGATCCTGGTGGGTCCCCTCCAGCTCAGGACATTCCACGATTCTGGGTCAGGCCCCCCAAAATTTGTCCCACTCACTCCAAAAACCGTTCTGAGCTTCTGCCTGGAGTGTGCCCTGCACAGGGCCTGGGTGTCCTCCAGCTGCCCACACACCCCCGTGGCAGCCCCTCGGAGGTCTGCCAGGTCCTGGGCTCCGTGCTGAAACTCCCACTCTTGGAATAAAACTCTGGATATTAACTAAGCTCCCTGCAGTTGTTAAATCTGAGCAAACAGCACTTGGAACGAATGCCTCATGATTCAGTGAGGTTCATAAAGGCACAAACCTGCTGGTAGTTCACTGAAATCAATCACCTGTTGGTTATTTTAAATTTACATTTAGATACTGTGTTCTCAAACTGTGGTGCTGGTGCTGAAGGAATTAAAGAGCTGGGATTTCCTGGATTTATGGTCACAGTGTGGTTTAGTGGGCACAGAGGTGTTTGGTCAAAGGTTGGACCTGATGCTCTTGGAGGTGTTTTAAGGAGTCTGTGATTTATGTGTACAGCAGGGCTGTATCAGGGCCCTGCATTTGAATTCCCCCTGGGAGCAGATGCCAATATCCTTGCAGATTACAGGAGAAATATCCTGAATGTACAATTAAGTCAAAGTACAAAACTTTCCCTGGCTCTGGTTTATTTTCGGTCCTTCTGCAGTGCTGCAGCCCTGCTCTGGTGCATCCCAGGTGCCTGCAGCAGTGGCTGGTGCCAGTGGGAGCCCGGCAGGGGGTGGAACAGGGGCATTTGCTGGGGATGCAGCCCTGGATGCTGGGAACCCTCGCCCTGACCTCGCTCTGTGCCCTCGGGGCATTGCACATGTACCTGACCTGGGCAGGGAGCAGATGTGGGGCCGTTCCTTTCTCCAAAGGTTTGGTGTTTCATCCATGCCTCTCCAATATGAACTGCTGGAATGGCCAGGAAATCATATCAACTTCCAGTCCTTTTTCTGGCCCAGTGGCTGTTTAATTAATCATGTCACTGCTGCTCCGGAGCAACACCTGGCACATAATGCGATCCGCTTGGGTTGGTTTCCTGTACAGACACTGGGCCAAGTTCGGGGTGAAAAAAATCAGATTTTGCATTGTTTTGATGGAAAAGATGCATCTTCTCAACCAGCTCTCAGTGACCGACTGCACAACAGGGCCCAGACTGGAGGTGACACTTCTGAGCTACATTTGGTGTTTTCTCTCGGAGCACAGGCTGGTGGGGAGCGTGACGGGGGCCCTGGGGCTGCTGTGCTGCTGGTACCTGTGTGTTCCCAGGGCTCTGAAGGGAAATCATTTAAATTCAAACGGCTTTGGATCAGATAAAACTGGGTGGGAGAGCCCCTGTGATCCTGCAGATGGTGCCACATCCCTGCCCCGCTCTCAGGAGATGGAATTTGGGGATTTTGCTCTGTGCTGTCAGCTCAGCTCCCGCAGGAGCAGCGTGGCAGATCTCAGAGCCTGGTTTCCAGCCAGGATCTGCTGCTGGCAGCATGAGTGGATAATCTGAGTTTACACAGCTAATTCTGGCTGGGGATCTGTTTGTTTGGACTTAACACCCCAGCGCCTCAGTGGGCAGGCAAAGGGCACCGTCCTCTCTGTTCTGCAGGGAGAGATCTGCTCCTGCTCTCAGAGCCTGGCACGGGCAGTGCCACATCCCAGACGCTGTCGCAGATCAGCTCCAGCATCGCCCCATGGTGTTGTGCTTGGGAGAAGAGGAGGGATGAGGGATCCCTCTGTCCAGTCCTGTCGTTCTCCTCCTTCCCTTTTCAGCAGCAGAGGCTTTACCTGGGTAAAGTTTTTCACGTAAACTCCCAGATGCTTTCTGCATTCCCATCCATTCCTGTTTGCCTGGCTGTTTTTCCGGCACAGCCTCATGTCCAGGCTTCTCCTGCCATTCCCTTCTGTGAGCAGGAGGTACAGAGGCACAGCAGAGAGGCTGAACGTCCTCCTCATGGCCAGCCAGGGCCAATCCTTCACTGCTGTCACTGCTTGGAGAGGGAAAGGTGATGCCAGGCCTGTGACCGAGCGGCCCCAGGAACTGCCTGGTCCCTCCTGTGGCTCCTGCGAGGGAATTAGTGGGATTTGCAGTGATGCTTTAATCTCATTTAGAATGCAGATTATTCCTTTTGCAGTAAGGGGAGGAATGGAGCAATTTCCATGTGTTTGGAGTTGCTGGGAGGAGAGCATCCCTCACAGCCTCAGGACCTGCACTGGGGATGGAATTCGCTGCTGTGCTCACCCGGGGAGGCCTCCCTCAAATGAAGATCCCTCAAAACAGAGCCTCCCCCTCTCTCAGATATGACACTTCACTCTCCCAGTGCCATCTTAGCTCCCAAGGGACAGAACCTTCCACTGGTTATCCTCAGCTTTCTGCTGGGCTCTCACATCCGCCCAAATCCCTTTTTTCCAACAGGAGCTGCCTGTGCACCAACCAGGACAAGTTTTCCACAAAAAAGTCTTGGCAGAATCCCTTTGCTTAAACATATTTCTACAGGTTTGCATTCGTGGAAGCAAACAAGCCCTGCGAGGGCTTTGTTTAGCAAGGTTATGAATTATTTGCTTATTTGCTGATTTTGTTCGGTATTTGTGCAGCTGCCGATGTCACATCTCTGTAGCTCTGGCTTGGCCCAGCTCGTCTCATCCCAATAGGTGATAATGGTGGTAAATTTAATTAAAGGGGTTCATATTGCTTTTGCTGTGGTCTGGCCTGGCCCTTCCAGAGGGAGCTGGTCCCAGGAGGGGCTGTGAGGCTGCAGGGTGAGGGAGAGCACGGGGAGACCCCGCGCTGGGGGTGCCCAAAGGAGGCTGAGCCTGCAGCGATGTGGGGTGGCTTTGGGTGTGCGGAAACTCCAGGGTATCGTCCCACAGTCAGGGACATCACCTGCCTCATAAATAACAGGGAATTCTGCTCTGCAAGCTGAGTCACATTCAGATGAGGGATAAGGTGGGCATGTGCCAAGGGAATTGTTTACCTGGTTGTCTCCAACACTCCCTTCGGACACAGCTCCTTTTTCAAAATCGTGTGTGGTGGTTTAGCAGGCGGAACAGTAACCCAGAGCAAAGCTGAATCAAATTCACAAGCAAAAAAAAAAAAATTTAAAAAAAGCCACAAAGCCACCTTTAAAGTATAACCATGAAAGACCTTCAGGCTCTCCAGCACTGTAACGGAGAGCGCGTAATAACCCCAAACAACGCACACCAGAACCAGAGCAGGGAGAATGAGTGAGGAGAAAGAGAAACCGATGCGATGGGCGACTACAGTCACTGCCTGTTGGTCTTGCTGCTGTGGTTGTTTTCCTCCTGGTCCCATTAAATCATGTTTACACTGGATTATCATAGGGAAAAAGGTGCCATAAAGTTTTACGAGGAGAGGATAACAGTTTGTGGGAAGCTGCTCACACACAGCTGGAGCTCTCCACCGGCACCCACAGCTGCGAACACGTTCCTGTCCCAGGGCTCCGTTTGCTGCTCAGCTCAGGCTCTCAGCAGGGTAATTGGGAACTGCTGCTCCACAAAGCCGTGCCAAGGTGGGCACTGCTCTTTAAACCCCCTCGATCAATCACAGGATAAAATCCATCACACTCTGTGATCAATCACAGGATAAAATCCATCACAGCAGCTTCCCAGCGCCCTCCAGACTGTCAGCAGCTGCAGGGAGGTTTGGTGCCCTTGTCCAGAGGATCTTCTGCTCCCAGCCTTGGCACAGAGGGCAAGGGATGGGAAATGCCGACTTCAGGGGCCCCTTCCCTGCTCCCCTTGGAAGAGGTGAGAGTTAAACACTGCAAACCACGCAGGGTTTTATCTTGAACTCAAATACACAGGGTTGCGCTGACAGGAGCAAATGGGAAATTTCAGATGGTTCTGCCTGAGTCCTCTGTGCAGGTGCTCCACACTGGGAGCCCCTTCCCCGGGTTCCCCTTCCTGGGATCCCCCTTCCCCACATAATCAGCTGTAGGAAATTATGCCAGCAAAAAAAAAAAAAAAAATTTAAAAAATGCCNAAAAAAAAAAAAATTTAAAAAATTTTAAAAATTAAAAATTTTTAAAAATTAGAAATTCTCATGCAACTACAAAGACTGGGAACTTGATTTAGCAGTGCAAACAAGAGGAGCCAGCCAAGTTGCCAGCACAGTTGTCTAATTTGTTGACACGGAGATCCCAGGCAAGGTTCTGTTCAGCCCCGTGCATCTGTGTTTGTTTGCTGCCTGATCAGGCCTCTAACCCAGCCCCTGCTGGACGGGGGAAGCTGCTCCGTGTCCTTCCCGGGGCTGCCACAGCAAAGGGGGGTGTTTCAGACCTCGGTTCTGTCCCTCTGTGATGGCAGAACCTGCGTCCCTCAGGCAGGGTTTGCTCTGACCCCACTCACAGCCACAGAAACTCCCCCAGCCCGTGGGCACTTTGCCCAGACAGGGAGATCAACGCCTTCACCAGGAGAATCCCCCTCTCACTTGCAGACTTAGCTGACATTTTCCTGCTTTCTTCCCCTCCATGTGCTCCTGCCCACCCTTCTGCTGCAGCCCCGGCTCCGACAGGGCACCGTGCAAACCCTCGTGCTGAAAATCCTCTGAACTCCTCAGCCCGGCTGCCGTGACACCTCTGTGAAACCTGCACTTTCCTGTCATGGAAATGGGAGCTGGAGAAGAGCAGAGGTCACTCGGGCTCTTACCCATTGCCAATGCAAGTTTACTTTCAAGAATCAATTTACCCTGCTCAGGAAACCATTCCGCGTGTGCCCAGGTGACAGAAGGGACTGGATGGGGTCAGTCTGTCTCAGGAAAAATCTTATTTGGCATGAAAACACCGTGACCCCCAATTTTTCCTCCTGACCTCGGAATAATTCTTGTCTCTCAGTGCTATTTTACACTTTCCCTGGCTCTCTCTCACACGCCCCCCCTCTCAGTGACCTCTTTAAAAGCACCGCTCACCAAACCTGCTCCTGCTGACCTCCCTTCTCCAGACAATGCCCCCAGGCACTGCTTGATTCTGCTGCTTGTCTCTGAGCTCTCTCCAATTTGTCCAAACGAATGGCTGTGAGCAGAGGGGCTCCGGGGAGGCCAGGGGTGGATTCAGTGTCAAAAACTCCAATGCTTTTTTTAAAGCCCTGTGTCTCCTCAGCTCTACAAACACACAAGCAATGGAAGCCCAGGAAAAGCTTTGTCCTTTTTGGGAGCCCTGACAAAATCCATCCTGTTTGGGACAGAAGCACCTTGGGACAAGCCACCCTGACTCTGGGGTGTGACGGCCACATCCTCCCCTGACTGCTGGGCTGGGCCAGCGCTGTGCAGCTGGAGTGTTTCTGTCACCCAGCAGCCCCGGGGGTCCCGTGGGGTGTCCCCAGTGGGGTGTGGGACAGAGAGGGTGGCCCAGGCTCTGCTCCATGGAAGCCACAGGGCAGGTCTCTGGCCTGGCTCGATCCCAGCTCTGCTGATGGTGTGGCTGAGGGATTTACCCTGGCTCCAGCCCCCCTTCTGGGCTTTCCTTCCCTGCTCAGTCCAGCGAAATCCATTTGTTTCTGTGATGCTCAGGCTGGACCTTGGTGACTTTCCAAACATCCATTAAAATAGAGCCAAGGCCCTTCTTTCCCAGAAAACTTCATTTGCTCTGTGGCTGGAATGATGATGTCAGAGCAGAGTATTTAGGATCTCCAAACTCCCTGCACAAAATAGGAATCAGCTCATCAGAGGGACAGACAGGCTAATTACAGCAGAGAGAGCACTTCTATTTATTCCCAAGGATCTTGTTAATCAGCAATAATGGAAAAGGAAATAGCAAAAAATTACATGGCAGTTAAGTGAGTTTTGGGTAAAATATATGTTCTTAAATTAACCTAAGTGCCTTTGAATCATGAGAATGTAATTTAATTAATCCATTAACAATATGAAACTTGAGTCCTACTTCCCCTTGCATTTTCAGCGGGGGAAGCAATGATGTGTGCAGAGTGGTGAGGAGGTGGCGGTGCTGCCAGAGCCCTGCCTGCTCCAGCGGGGGGTCACAGCTACCCAAAGGTTTCATGTGGGGGGAGTTGGAGTCTCTTTTACTGTCACAGCTGGAAAAAGCTGGGGCAGGAGGGCTGGGCAGCTCCCAGAGAGGCCAAATGCAGTCGGTGAGAGTCTGATCCATGAGCTGAGCCAGGCCTGGTGGGATGGGAACGGGAGCAGAACAAGCCCAGCACAGGAACATTCACAGCCATCAGCAGTGCAATAAAAGCAATCACATTGTGGCCAATATCGGATCTCCTTTATGTGCAAACACCCGTTTGGGATCAGGGCTTGTCACTGGCACAGGATGGAGAGCGATAGGGTCTGGGCCCCGTTTGAAGCCAGCTTAAGGAGGTTGGTGTTTATGAGCACATTCAGCTGCCTGATTGGAAAAAAACACTGTTAAAAAATCAAACTTTGATCCCCTCGAGCCACATAGAGACAGGCACTAACAAGCATCTTATGAGCTCAAAATTGAATTTTACAGCATTTCAGCAGAGCAGTCTTGGAAAATTAAGATGAGGTGTGGAAAGAGGAGAGAGCCGATGTGTCTGTGTGATGTGGAGCTGCTCCATGTGTATGTGATTTATGTACACACGGTTTGTGCACACCTGTGGTGAGCAAGCCCTCTGCATTACCTCACCCTGCAGGTAAATGAGCTTCCGTGGCAGCACATGGGACAGGAGAGAGCCCAAGGAAGCTGCTGATGCCTTTGCAGCCTCCCCTCCCCAACCACACCGAGCTCTTCTGAAAATGGTCCTTCAGACGTTCACGGTTTCAAGGTTTGGAAGGGACACTGAGTCCAGCTCTCAGGGGCACAGGGGCAGCGGTCAGTGGCAGGACAAATGTCCCCTCGGTGACTGCAGTGGCTCCTGCTGAGAACAGGAGGAGACAGGGCTGGCACACCAGCACAAACCCTGCAGCTCATTGGCCTTGGGGAGCTGGGTCTCGTCCTCCTTCCTGCTCTCCTGCTCGTCCCTTTATTATTCAGGACACCAGACAAGCACTGGTCACTCTGAGGCTCCTTCCTCCACCTTGGTTTGGGTTTTTTTGATTTCCATTGTAGCCAAGCAAACCAACCCTGTCTGGGCGTGAAGCTGTGAAACCTTCACAGTAAAGCTGCTGTTCCGTAAAAACGCCGACAGCTTCTCAAGGGCTGCTGACACTTCTTGGATCAAGAATTACACACAGCAACAGCATTCAGGGGTCCTGGGAAGGGGATTCCTCTGATTTTCCTGGTGGGCTCCACTCTGTTCCTGCAAGGACACTTCAGGTTAAGAAAGTCCCTGGGATCATTCTGGTTGACCTGGGTTGTGATGTTTTATTTCACTCTGAAGTGCTTTTTCCTAAGATAGAACAAAACTCGTGAAACTTAAAAGTCCATGTCAAATAAAAAACTTTCCTTTTGACATATTTTATCTCAATGCCACCACGGAAAGTATTGGATGATCCACTTCTGTCTGAATATTAATGAAGTAAATTATCTTGGAAAATTCCCTACTGTGTTCAGACTCCAGGAGCTAACAGGCCTCATTAGATGCCTGTTGATTAGAAATGTTCAAGTGGATTGTCTTTCTTTGAATGGTAATTAAAATTAATTGGATAGACTGAACCCCCACCCCTGGAATGGCTGTCACTGGCTTGTGTGAGCTGGGAGGGGAGTGCACGTCCCTGCACTGACTGGGATGAGCCTCGAGGTCCCTTCCAACCCAAACTCCTCTGGGATTCTGGGACGTTTGCTGCATCTGTTCAGATCTCAGTCCCAGCTTTTCTCCTGCCACAGCTGCCTCTCCCATCTCTTGTGCCTTCTCACCCTCCTCAGCTCTGAGCTCACTCCCTTCTGTCACCTGGAGCTGTGCTTCCCTCGTAGCCTCCTGCTGGCCAAGGAACGGCCAAGGAACGGGTGATTCAGGCAGAGAGCCGGGGATGTGCTGAGTGCACCCTCACCTGTGGCAGCAGAGCCCATTTAATAACCCAGCAGTGCCCCTCGCTGTCCCCAGAGGCACCACGGGAGCATCGGGAACCCTGGGAGCCACAGGCACGCCGGGGCCTGGAGAGCCAGAAATGGCATTTAATCACCAGTGCCCTCGGGATTAATAGGCAAGGCGAGGGATAACATTTGTAATAGATTTTATCTTTCTGAGGGCTGAATCTGGGCAGATTAAATACTGTATTCCTTACAGTTATTTTTGTTCTCAGGATGTGTATTTGGGTCAGAAAGATCCTTAATGCCGAAATGGAAATGCATTCTGTGGCAGGGAAGGCTCTGGCTGTCACTGTGAAATGAGACAGCGAGTCGCCCACGCTGCTCCCCATGCAGAACAGTTCCCTGGATTCCCTGGATTCCCTGGATTCCCTCGCTGCTCAGGCCAGCCTCGGGCAGGGCTCTCCTGCTCTGCAGGTGTTTGTACCTGAGCAGCCTCGGCTCCCTCGGAGCCTCTCCCCAGGAGCCAGCCCCTGCAGGGGGCCATGTGCCAGTGGGGACATTCTGAGGGTTTCCTCTTTGGGGCCTGGAAGAGTGGCCTGGACCCCTCTTTAATGTATGGCCACAGTAGTCCGTGTTCCCTGGAGAATTCCCAGCAGGATTCTGCCTGACCCCGCGTGCTCCTGGAGAATGCAGCTCAGGGGAACAGGAGCAGTGGAACAGGAACAGGATCAGCCCCTCCTGTCTAAGCTGTTCCTATCGGGCTCCCATGGTTGACTCTGCTCAGTGATTTATTCCCCTTTCCCCTCCCCTGCACTCCCTCCCTGCTCTCCCAGCCAAATGTCTCAATTAAATAATTGTCCTGATTCAGACATCAGGAAGTTCTCGGCTGTCTGAGGCCCTGGATGGGCACCAGGATTCCTGGGAAGAGATGGAAACTCCCGCAGGCACAGCACACAGAGCGCTGCCTTGGGACCAGCGCTCCCCAGGAGCTGCTGCTGTCCCCAGAGCTGCCAGCCCGTGCCAAGCCAGCGGGGCTGCTCTGCTCCTGGGCCTGCTGGCATTCCAGAACCGAGGAATTCCCTGCTTTGGCATTTCAGTAACTCCCTGGTGGCTCCCCAAGCGATGCTGCTGATGTGCAGGACTCCGGCTGTCCCGCGGTCCCCACAGGGACAGACCCCACTGTGCCTTCAGGGTCACCGGGCCCCTGGTACCCCACGGGTGCCCCCAGGATGATCTCAGGGATGCCACTGGTGCCTGGCAGGTGGCAGAGACACACCTGTGGTGGCTGAGGGAGGTGACAGGGCCAGGACCTGCTCTGAGAGGTGCTGCCTCTGTATTTGGAACACGTGCAGGGACATCAGGTGGCTTCCCCCATCCCGGGGCAGGGCAGGGGCTGGGCTGGAGCACATTCCCTGGGGAATTTCCCGGCTCAGAACCGGCCCCGAGGTTGTTGCTGAAGCTGAAAGTGCTCGGGCCCGCAGGGATGGCTCTGGAAGGGGCTGGGAGGGTGCTGCTCCTCCTCATGCTCCCGGCACTCATCGATCCTGTGCAGGCGCAGCTGTCGCCGCACAATCCCACGGCCTTTATTAATCTGCCATGGAAAGATTTTCTGCCACTTCTCACCACGATCAGCGTCACATCACGAACAGCAACATCCCCTGCGGTGCCACGGAGCGGGAGAGCTCCTGGGGAACCCCTGTCCCTGTGGGATGGGGGCTGTGCCAGCCAGGGGGGACATGGGACATTCCAGCTGGGGTCCCTGCCTGGCTGCTCTCCCCAGGCACATCTAGGGGTTGGGTGTGCAGGGACACAGCTGCTGCCACTGAATTCCCGGCTCCAGCAGAATCCCCGGCTCCAGCAGAATCCCTGGCTCCAGCTGAATCCCTGGCTCCAGCAGAATCCCCGGCTCCAGCTGAATTCCCGGCTCCAGCTGAATTCCCGGCTCCAGCTCCGCCCTGGCACCCTCAGCATTCCCAGCTTTCCTGACTCCCTGTGAACTCTGTCTCTAACCCAGCCCACAGTGCAGAGGCTGTCAGGATGACAAACAATTCCCAAAACCAACACAAAAAGGAAATTTCTGTCTCTCCATCCCCATAATTTGCAGGGAAGAAAGCTAATCCGGGAATTGTGGATGGATGTTATTTAGGACAAATTGATTCACCCAGCTTGTGCACTTCATACCATGTTTGCAATCAAAAATCCGTGCATAATTAATCCAGAGCACAGGAGAACCTGCAGGACAGCGGAGGCTCCTGGAAAAGGCCTCCTCGGGGTGCTCCAGAGCCAGGCTAAGGCACGGCAGCGGGGATGGCGAACACGGGGAAAGCCTGTCCTTCCTGAGTGACTCCAGAGGAGAGAGCCAAAGGGCTTTGGGAGCTGTGAGCTGTTCAATAACCTGTGGCTCTGCCCCGGGAGAAGGACCAAGCTCTGCTGAGCAGGTGTGAGCTGGGGCCATGGGAGCAGCACTTTCCTACAACCCCTGGCACAGTGACAGCAGTGATTTCTTATTTTCATTTATTTAATAAATAACTCCAGCAACAGAAGCATTTGCCTGACTCAGTCTACCAGCATGAATTAAAACATTCAATTACACCAGTGGGGGAAGTTTAAATATTTACTTATTCTTGAGGGGATTATAAATTAACCCTAAGGACCTCCATAAACCTTTACCAAGACATTGACAAAAACCTTGAATCCAGACCTTAATTAATCTGGGGAAAGCAGCACAGAGGCCCCAGAGCTGCTGGGTGGGAGAGCCCCAAGGGCCCTCCAGGAATAGGCACACCTGGCTGGAATAATTCAGATTTAGTGGAAGTGACTTGGGGATGATTAACCCCTCTGTACCTGACACGTTTGGTGATGGTCCCTGGGGAGGGAGCTGTGGCTGCTGCCCGGGGCTCCTGAAGGGTTTGGGATGTGCAGCCTGGCCCGTGCTGTGCCTGCCCGGGGCAGGGGATGCTCCAGCACCAGCTCAGCTGGGAAGGTGGAACAGATTCCTGATCCCCCTGACGCTGCTGTTTCTCTCCCCAAAGGAAGAAGAGGAACTGGAACCTCCTTGTCCAATGTATTCATTGCTGTTCTGCAGGGAATGAAGTGGGTGCTGTCAGGGTGTAATAAATTAACGAGATGGGGTTTGATGAGGCAGAAGGGGGCATGGGCTGGGACCCCACCAGGGCACTCTGGGATGCCCTTGCCACCCTCCCATGCCTGTACTCCCTGCTTTTCATGTGGGAATTGATGGTTTATTTCAGCACAAAAGCAAAATTCTGCCGGAGAAGAGGCTGCCCCATTGGCCCTCATTGTGCCTCGGACTGAAGCTGAAATCCTCTTTGATTTGGATTTATTTTCCTGAATTATCTGAATATGTGGCACGGCTGTTTGACAATCACCTGCCCTTCACAGATTATCCCGTTCCCCAGACACCGCTGGGCTCCTGAAAGGACGCTCCACATCTCCGCAGGGCAGGTGAACCTCTGATGAAAGGGCTGCAAATTGGGCCAGCCCTGGAGGGAAGCAATTCCAGGGATGAAAGCAGGTACAGTAACTGTGCTTCAATAACCTAAATCTGCCAGCCTTTCCTGGCTGTGCAGCCACTCAGATGCACGAGAAAACCCACCCGTGTGTCAGGAGCACGTGGAAGGGCTGAGCTGGAGCTGTAAGGGGAAGAAAGTGGTGCAATCAGTGGGGCTGGGAATGAAAAAGAGGATACAGGAGTGCCCGTGGATTTTCTGGGGCTTTGCTGAGGATCTGGCTGGGGCTGGAATGCTCTTTAAGGTCCCTTCAAATCCAGCCCCTTGTAGGATTCATGGAATAAAAATTACTGTGGGTTCTTCTTGCAGGGGGACTTGCTGCCGGCTCTGACAGCAAAACCAAATCCCTGAATTGCTCTAGGCCAGAATTCCCCCTTCTGCCTGTCCTGAACCCCCTCCTGCTCCTCCTCCTCACACCTCCCTGCCAAGGGGGGCTCTGGGGGGCTGCAAACCTGACTCTGGGCCCTGAGCCCCCCAGAGCACCTGCAGGGGGGCCCGGGGCAGCCCCAACCCCAACCTCTGGCCCCACAAGGACGTGTTTGCTGTCAACCCTGCAAAAACACCTCCCCCCGTGTCAGAGAGCTCGCGTGCTCCAGGGAGAGCTTTGTTGTTGTGGGAGCCAGCAGGCGTTTGTTAATTGAGCAATTTCTCCTGACCTTGATGGAGACCATCACTAACAGTCAAACAAATAGATTAGCAGCATAATATTTCAAGGCCAGGCTCCGGAATTAATTGCATTTCTCTGATTGGGGCTGTTGTGCTATGGCAGAGGCTGGGATGTCTCACACGTTTGGGTTCCAGCGCGCACAGAGGGATTCATCACGCCGGGGACAACGCTGCACCTGATTTACTGCAGCAAATGAGAGCAATTAAAAATAACCCTGTGAAAATGATACTGAATCTCCAATTACTCGGGGAGATGAGGAGCAGGGCATTCTGTAATTGACTTGTTCATCTTCTCGTCCTCTAAACCCAGCCTGAGCCAGGGCAGCTCCCAGGCTGGTGGCCATTTCACTTCTGGTCCTACTCTCTGACCGCTGTAAATCACACACTGTGGTTTTCGTTTTCAGGTTGGATGAAGGTTATTATCTGTATCTGTGGGAGAGTGGGAAGATGGGGCATTTTTTCCATCAGAAATGCAGTTTTCTTCCAGCTCTGCTGTTCCTGGTGTGCTCTGACACCTCCTGCTGACACCTCACGCCCGGCTCTGGATGGGTTATTGCGATGAGGAGAAAAGCAGGCGATGGGAGGGAAGCGCTGTGCTCTCACTTCAGGGCTGGGAGCCGGGGCTGCGCTGCACAACACGCCTGCTTTGCATGATTCGTAGGTAATCCCGGATTTCAGTAAGCAGCAAAACTAAAATGCCATGAAATGATCAAAATTCCTGCCTTTGCAGATAGCTGCTATGGGAAGAACCAGAACAGGATCATGGAGGTTGGAAAAGATCCTCAAGATCATCGAGCCCAGCCATAAACCTGGCACTGCCACCGAACCATGTCCCCAAGCACCACACTTCAAATACCCCTGGAAATCAGCTGCTGCCGAGCTCACTGGGGTGAATTCATTTCTAGCAGGGAAATGAGCAGCTCTGGTGCCACTAATTAGCAGGACTTCAGCGGGAATGCACAGCGCTGATTAAGGCCCTGTTACCCAGCTCTTATTCACAGCAGATTTGATCTGATGAGTGGTGAGCAGCTGCTGCTGAGAGCCAAGATGTGCCTCGGAGAGGGGCTTTGGTGGGGCTCCTGGGGAGAGCACTGAAGGTGGGGAAGCCCCGTTAGTGCTGCTGACGTTTTCAGGAAGGTAAGCGGTGCCCAGCCTGGGCGTCAGGGCACAGAGGGGTCTCTGCTCTGCCCAGCTGTTTGTGTTTTATCAGGCACAGCCTGATGGCTGAGCAGGAGCCTGGGCTGGTGAAATGCTTGGCCCTTGCAGGCTCCCTCTCATGGAGGGTGCTCTGAATCTGGCCCACAGGAGGGGAAGGGTTTTTCTCTCGTTGAAGGCTGTCTAAGAACATCCTCTGGAAAGCTTCTGCGAGGGCTGGCTTTGGGAGCTGCCACCCCTGGGATGCCGTGCGCCCGGCTGGCTGCCATGGCTGCTGGTTTATTGCCCTGCTTTTGTTTTACCCCTCCCCTGCCCTGGGAGATGGGAGGGAGTTTAATGGATGAGGGGTCTTTGAAGGCCCTGAGCGCCTGTGATGATCTGGAGCTTGGATGAGCATATTTACATCTTCTTTCTCTGTCCCTAAATTGATGCCCCTTTGTTCACTTCTGAAGCCATATTTCAGACTTTGCATAAAAATGAAGAGCTTGCTTTCATATTTAATGTGCAGTAAGATCATGTCATCAGGAAGGAGCCTTCAGCGTGATCCACGCGCTGTCACCACGGAGGGCTCTCCTCCCTCCCAGCAGCCAGTGCGTTCTTCAGGCCACTCCATACATTTGCTTCCTTTGATCAATAATTTAGGGTAATCATTTTGTTCTGTAAAATTTCCCAAGTCCATATATATTGCATGAAATGCAGAATAGCCAATCCCAGGATGGATTTCTAAAAGCTTTTCATGAAAGGTTTACGGTTTGGGTTTTTTTAACTCTGAGGAGGGGAAAGAAGCGGGTCTAGAGACGTGAATAAATCTGTTTGTTTGGAGACTTTGATTCCTGAAGATTTATTTTCTTAATAGTGTTGAGCAGCATTTGGACCGTCTCCAGCTGCTCAGAGCTTATGGAGCAGCTCTTTCTCTGGTTTATTTTGGCCTCTAGCCTTCCATCCTCAGTCAGGAGAGAGGAGAGGGACTCGCACATCCCCTCCCTTGCGTGGGGCTGGGGAGGGAGCGCGGGGCTGCGAGGGGCTGCGGCCCCAGCTCTGCTCTGTGCCCCGACATTCCTGTGCCCACACCCCAGCGCTGCTGAGTGCCAGCAGGAGCTCTCCACCTCGCGTGCATCGGGGCAGGGGAGAGTATCTGAGTTATTCTTTGGAGCCCCAGGGTTTGTGTGTCTGGAAAACAGCGGAGATGGCGAGAACCAGAGCGTGCTCCTGTGGGGAGCAGTGGAGATCTGCTGAAGGACAGAGCTGGGCCGAAGGAGGAAAAATAATCAGTTAGAGGTGGGAATCTCTGTGCTGAACATCAGGTGGAGGTGAACAAGAGAAGGAGTAGAACAATTCTACAGGCTTTTTATTCTTTTGGAGTGGGGGGAGGCTGATTTATTGGCAGTGTTGAGTAAGGCCAGAGAAAACAGACGGGGAGATGGATCTGTGCTCCCAGAGCCTCTGCAGCAGAGGCAGTTGGAGACTCTGCTTTATTTATGTATTTGTTTATTTTAAAAAGGAAGGAAAAATACCATTAAGCAGCAGTGGGGAGAACATTCACATGTTGCATCTATTTGTCTATCTCGGCAAATAATGAGGCGTAGGATTGGAATAGGTGGGGAGTGAAACCTGACTGGAGTCTGGTACGTGGGGACTTTCAGATTTCACTTCCAAGGAGAAACATTTTAAATGGTTCAGGCAGTGTGAGCTGATGTGTTATTCCCTCAGGAAATGGGATGCAAAATCATATTTATTGCTGCTGGTAGGGAATCTGAGGGTTTCTCTGTGCAAACATCTCCATCTCCAGAGGAAGGACGTACCGGGACATATTTTAAATTCCACATGCCTGTGAGACGGGAGATGGAGCTCCAAAACCTCTGGCTGTGGGGCTGTTTGGGGAAGCAGCACCAAGGGGGGAATTGAATCCCTCTGGGCTCCCAGGTGGGGTCTCGGGGTCCTGCTGTCCCGGAGGCTGGGGCTGGTCCCGGTGGGTGCAGGGAGGGCTGTAGGGTGGGGGTGTCTGGCCCCTCCTGGGCTGAGGGTCCCTGCAGGATGTGAGGGACGTGCTGGGGCTCTGTGACACGGGGGGCCGGGGCTGTGGGACACCAGGGGCTGGGGCTGTGCAACCCCGGGGGCTGGGGCTGTGGGACACCGGACAGCGCTGCTGGGACGTGCTCTGGGCTCGTGGCGGCTCTGAGTGACCTCCAGCAGGGCAGACAGGCTACTCTGGACCTGAAAGGGTTGTCCCTGTCTGCCCTTCCCTGCTGCTCCTTGCTGCTCCTTCAGATCCAGATTTCCACCTGAACTGGGATTCTGGGGACGCGTTTTGGTGGCAGGGAGGCCACAGGGGTGGCGTCTCTGAGAAGCTGCTGGAAGGTTCTGTGGTGCCTGATGGATCCAAGATGAACCTGCCATGGCCCAGGGCAGCCCTCGGCTCAGATCCATCTGACAATTAAGATAATGTGCTAATTGCCAAGGCTCTTGTGGTTGTTTGGCACACAAAGGGCAGTGGGAGATGGTGCTGGCAGGTGACAGAGCAGCGCTCGAGCCCTGGGCTGCACTGGGGCTGAGCTGGGTCTGGCTGGGGTGAATCTTTTTGTAAGGAATCACTCAGATCCAGGACATTCCCTTCTGCATTGCACTGCCCTCCAGCTCCTGTGTCTCACTGCTGGACACGACAGGGATGCTGTGACACTGCTCTGTCACCTGGCTGAGGGTCAGCTCCTGCTCCCGGGCTGGTTCCTCACGGCCTCGCACTCTGAGCATGGGGGCTGCAGCCTGAAACCCTCTAGTTGGAGCTGAGGGGCTCTGAGCAGCTAGACTGAACAGTGTCAGAATGGTTCCTGAGGTAATTTAAAGCTTGGAAATATTTATGAAGTATTACAGCAAAAGCCCAAACAGTTCCATGACAAAGGAATGTATATTGCTTTGTTGTCTTCATTAAATCAATCCCAGTGGTCACACGTCATCTCTGGGATAAAACTGGCTGCTAATGGGGGTTCCAGCTCTCTGGGGAATGGGGCTGTTTGGCACTGGAACATCAGGAAACCTCTGAGGATTTCCTGGCTGATGAGGGCTCACTGGGCAGCACTCGGCTCTGCTGCTCCTACCCCCCAGTTTGTGTCCTGCTGCTGCGGAGCTGTGTGTGGGATCTGCCATGCCCCTGGAATGAGACAAAAACCTTCCGAAAGGAGAGGATGGAAGGAGCCCTGAGCAGCTGGGAGAGGGGCAGAGGAAAGCACAGCCAGGGTGAACAAACCTTGAGCTGGCCCCAGGGAAATCTGTAATTGTGACATTCACAGGGTGCCACAGCACAGGGAACCGTCAGGCACTGAGGCCAGCCCTGCCTGCCCAGGTTCAAATCCCTGCTGTGTTCGGAGCGCAGGGAAGGAGTGGCCGAGGGGCAGGGCTGGTGAGGAGGGGCAGCAGAGCCTGGCCCCGCTCCACATTCAGCTCCAGCCGTCCTCGCTGGGCTCCGGGGCTGACAGCACTGCTGGCACACACAGCTCCGTTCCTTGAACATTAAGTGGGTGTTTTCCCTCACCTGTGTTTTTGATCCTGGAACCTAGGAAGAAAAATAATTGGATATAGGGGGAAAATAAGAGCCTTCAAATGTGATGTTACCATAATGTGCTCTGGCAGCTCGGGCAACGTGCTCATTTTTTCAATGCTGCGGTGCATGAATAACACATGAGACAGAGCACAGCTGGAATGAACTGGAAAGAGAGCCGGGCTCTGGGCAGGAGCACATAAAAGGTGCTCTCCATAAAGGCCATCCAGAGCTTTATCTTCCACAGCGCCGGGCTATAACCTTCAATCGCCTCTGGACTGCCTGGCAGCTGCTGCTGGATGCAGTGTTGTCTTTCTGGTGTTTATTCCTTTTAAAGGTTTAGCTCGGTGCTGGAGTTGATAAAGACATCTTCCTTTATTGCCTTTTTGCAGGGCCTGTGCACGAGGCAGCTCTGCAGCCCTGGCCTGGTGTGCAGGCCTGCGGGTCTGTTTCAGTATCCCATGAGTGGGGTGTGCAGAGAGAGAGGGAACTATTTCATCTCCATTGCAGAGGGGACCTTGGGGTTTTACATGAATTAAACTCATATGAACATAATTAATTTTAAAGCCCTTCTGCCTGCCACTTTTCTGGTTGCTACACACAAGTACCAGGACGACAAAAAATGACTTGGCCGGGAAGTTGCAATAAGTAAATGATGTTGTATTGATCTGGGCACTCGGAGCAGACGGAGCAACCAATCTGTTCATTACAGGTCTTCCAGGCTCCTTCCAATCCAGCCTCTCTGTTAAATATGAAATGTGTGTCTCCAGTGCTGGAGCAGCCACTAAATTATGCTCATGGATATTAATAAAAGAGCCGAAGGCCTGTCTTTATGCAGGCAGGGAAGGAGCACCAGTTACATGGTAAATGGGATGGAGAATATAGTTTTATGGCACACTTAAAATTTATTCCATTTTAAGATATGTAGCAGTGTAAAAAGTGAGGATTTTTAAATCCTGACCTTTCCACACATAAATTGGCATCTTTGGCTTATCTTTTTCTCCCCTGTACCCGAAGAATCACGATGACAGCTCTCGTTTCCAAGTCTCCAGCAGGGGAATGGCTTCGCTCTCAGAGCAGGGCTGGGGGGTTTGGGGGGTCAGGGATGACCTGGGGAGCTCCTCGGTTTCAGTGAGCAGGGACAGGGCTGGGGCTGTGCTCCTGTCCCAGCTCCACTCCCCGGGCAGGGCAGGATGGGGGGAGAGGCCCATGTAAGGAAATACCGGGTGTCCAACCCAAACATCCTTCTGCTGCCAAAGCTTTGGGAAAAGGATCTGCCCGAGGGCTGGGCTCAGCATTCCCACAGGGCTGCGCTCCCGCCTGGGCTGGGGTTTGCTTCAAAATGAGACTCCAGGCACAGGGAGCCGTGGCTGGGCTGACCCGGGGCTGGAGGAGATCTGAAAAGGGAATCACAGGATCACAGAGTGGTTGGAGGGGACCTTAAAGAGCGTCCAGTTCCAATCTCTGCCACAGGCCAGGACCCCTCTGGCAGGGGGGAGCCATTCCCCCTTGTGCTGGCATTCCAGCCCTTGTCCCCAGTCCCTCTCCAGCTCTCTTGGAGCCCCTTGAGGCACCAGAACTTGTACAGAATGAAGCTTTTATACAAAAAGCTCAGAGATAATGCTGTGTCTGTAATATTTCCCATGCTCACTTTATCCCCTTGGTGTTCATTAGTGAGAGGAGCGAGCACAGGGTGCTTCTGGTGGGTGTTCAGGACCTTGTGCTGCTGCTGCTCAGCCCCTGGCAGAGAGATCACAGCTTCGTGGGGCTGGTGAGGCTCCTGGCAGAGCACGAGCTGGCTGGCAGAGACAGGAGCCTACCTGGAAATCAGGGAAATGGCACTCAGAGCAGATCGATACCGAAGCAAGAAGCTTTCAGAACTCTTTCCAAAGCATTAAGATTTGTGCAGAGGCAGCAGAGAGAGGCTGATTGTGCCCGTGGGGCTGTCAGGGGGGTCAGAGAGCTTTCACCTGAGATGGGGGGCATGGGGGCACAGCGCAGGTGTGACTGATGATGGGGTGTGGTATTACAGAACGTGGGTAACAGAGAAACAGGCCTTGAAAGGCAGAGTGACCTCCTGGCTTTGGGCTGGAAGAACCCACGAGACACATCCTGGCTCACCAGGGCAGGGGTAGGAGAGCACTGTGGGTTTGTGAGCTGCTGGAGCTGTCAGAGGTGAGAAACACTGATTGTGACCTTCAACGGCTTTGGTTACCTGTGACCATCAAAGGGAACCATCCCTTCAAAGGCATTGTTCACCTGTTCCCATCAAAGGTAATATTCTGGGACAGAATTGCGTCTCCATTGATGAACTCTGCCCCCCTTTAGCAGTTCACGGAACCTTTGTGTTGGGATGGGATTCGGGGCTCCTGCCAGGACCCGGCATTTCTCATTTTGGATCCAGTAAATACCAAATCAGATACCGTCAAGGAAGGGCAGAGCACCGGTGTTTATGGCATTACACGATAGCTCTGTCTCTCTGAAAATTGCATTTCCACTCTTACTGAGGGAATACTCTGGATTTATTTTAACCCCTTCCTACCAAAGCCTTGAGCTCTAAATGTGGTGTTTTGTCCCCTGGGCTGTGCCCCGGTCACTCCACTCGCCGTGTCCTGGCCGGACACTCAGCCCCAGCTGCTCTGTGCGGCTCAGACCCAGTCTCTGCCAGCCTGGGGTGGGCCAGCCCGAGCTGAGGGATCGATGCAGCCTGAGGAACATCGATTGCTGTCGGGGAGAGGGCTCCGAGCACCGGGGGCTGTCTGTGGCCATTACTGTTATCCACTGCCGGAGCTGGCGGGTGACCTTCAGTGTTCCCAGCCCTCATCAAATATTAAAGGCCGAGAGGAACGCGTGCAGCAGGTTTGAGTCGCTCCTGATCGGGTGGGAAGGGCTGATCTCTCGGGGTGAGGGGTGGCTGTCACTGGTGAGCAGACGTGTCCCCCCCGTGTTTGGGGCAGCAGGTGGCATCTGGGGAGCTGCAGCCCCTCGTGTCCCAGCCCCTCTGTGCCCATGCAGCGATGCTGTACCCTGGCTCAGAGCCAAACCCCGAGCCTGGCACAGGGGCTGTGCTGTCCCCTCCCTGCTTTCGCTGTGAACCTGCACCAGGGCGAGCTTCGAGCTGCCTGACTGCACTAGAAAAATCGACCATGAAAAATGGGGCTAATTATTCAGGAAAATATGTTGTGTAATTAGACATGGATTGTTCTGCTCTCCTTTCTGGGCAGGGCTTGGGAAGAGGTGAGGCTGTTATAATGACAGATATTTATATCTGCTCAGGTTTGTCTCTAGGGGTGAGGCCACAACCAGATGCACTAGAAAATAATTCCAAATATTCTTCCTCCTTCTTCTTTCAAAAAAATTTCCCCTGGAAAAAACCCGAGTTTAAAGTAATTTGTACCCCACAGAGGTAATTTTCTACCCCACATTTACAGAAGAAATACTCTGACTAAAGCTGGTAAATGGAGTAGAACAGAGAGCCCCAACAGGACTATTTGTATCCTCATAGGAAGCTGAGCAAAGCAAAGTCATCTGCAGGAAAATGTCCCGGGTGGGAGAGGAGGAGGCAGCACAGTCAATATCCAGAATTTTCTGTGGTCCCACGGCTGCTTCCCTGGTGTTGCTCTCCATTCCTGCCCGGTCGCAGATGGGCTGGGAGGGATGCCCAGCCCTGGGACCGGTGCTGGGGCAGCGCCTCAGCCCTCAGAGAAAGAGAAAAGAGTTATCAGCAGTGGAAAGTGCTTAAGTACTTCAGGTAATTAGGAAATACTCGGTGCTTCAAATACGGCAAATGGAACGTGTGTTCAATAAGTACCCAAAGAAAAGCGAGTTCCAGGCGTGAAACGAGCTCGGAATGAAACATTTTTGCAGCCTTACCTGGTACCGTGGGGAAGGTCCCTGGGTGCAGAGGAGGGGCGTGGGTCCTGCTGAACACCCCGGAGTGTCTCCCTGGGTGCAGAGCAGGGGCTGGGTGCCCTGAGCGGGGTCTGGGGTCTGTTAGGGACATTTAGCCAGGGGGTGCAGGGGGTCCTTTCCCCAAGGAAAGGCTCCTGCTGGGAGGCTGTGACACTTCATCCCTGGGGAGCATCCCCCTCCTGACCCCAGCAGCCGCCCGGGAGCACAGGAGATCCCTGCCCAGGCTGGGGACACCTCCTGGTCCCTGCAGCTCCACAGGGGGCAAGGGGCACCTGCCAGAGGGGACTGGGGCCAGGCATGAACACGGGGGGACAAAAACCCGGGGGGGTCACAGCTGGAGCCCCTGGCTTTCCAACCAGCTCCTGAAACGCCTCTCAAGTGTTTCAGTGTTGCTGTAAATATTTCAATGTGTTAAATGAAAGCGTGTGTGGGTGTTGGTTCATTGAGCATCTTAGAAATGAAAATAATGAAACAAATGACCTGTGCTGAGTGAGAGAGTGTTCCCCAGAGCCCTGCAGAGCACGGCTCAGCTGCAGGGCCCTTCGGTGGCTGACACAGACGGCAGGAGTGAGGGCAGGGCAGGCCTCCGAGTCCCCAAGTGCCGCGGGTTGCCTCAAAAGCAGCACTTAAAATAACAGAAATAACAAAAGAGCCCTTCTCCACCCCCTCCCTGGGTTTTAAAGGCATTTTTCTGTCTCACTGCTGAATTTGCTGCCCCCAGTAATTCTGCTGCAGCCTGGGGGGCTTGGAGTGCCTGGAGAGGATGCGAGGAGTGAGGGATGTGAGGGTGGAAGGAAGGATGGAGGGAGGGATGCCAGGATAGAGGGAGGGATGGAGGATGGAGGGAGGGATGCCCTGCTGGCCCCCAGCCCCTCCCAGCCCGAAGCAGTGGCACACATTCCGAGGTTTCCATGGCTTTTGCTCATCCCTGGGCAGGATCCCGGCGTTGCCAGGAGCACGGGGCAGGCGCTCGCGCTGGGTTTGTGTGGTTTGGGGTCTGTCCCAGCGCAGGGACACCCCCAGGCACTCGAGGGCTCTTTGGCAGCCCCGGCTCTGCGGCTCTGCCAGGTTTGGCCTCTGGCAGGGGAGCTCCGATCCCTCCCCGCTCCCTGCAGCCTCTCCCTAATCCGCTTACCTGCGACACGGAACTTTTGTGCCGTTTCCAAATTACCTCCATGGCCTGCCCGGCCTTAACTAACTCGAGCTGAATCTTAATTTCACCCTACTTTGGGCCATAAAAGTGCATTGTGTCCTGCCATGGAACATCTTGCTAAGCCTGGGAGGCTGTTCCATGTCCTTTTTTTGCTGTATTTTATTTCATTTTGGGACGGGCACTCTGAGGAGGCAGCACGAGGTGCATTCCCTGTCACCAGGAAATATTTCTTAACTAATACTTTGATTTCTCATGAAATTGTGAAGCAATTACAGAAATTAAGACAAAAGCCTAATTAATCAGAGGATAAAAGGCAACAGACCCCAGTGCAGAGCCCCCAGCATTCCTTAAGGGTAATTTAAAAAAGATTTTAAGCCTTTCCCTTTTCCTCACTTGCTGCAGTGTGGATCTCCTCTGTGGCTCATTTAAAGCCATCTTCCCACACCCAAATTTTCAGATTTATATGTAAATGCACAGTCGATCAATTAAAAGATAAACCCAACTTTTATGTGGGAATCTAGAAGGAATAAACTCAATAAAATGCAATTCTCATGTCCTGATCTTGGTATACAGTGATCAGAAAGCAATTAATCAGATTAATTTTTATTGCCCAATAGTAATTTTCCACTTTGTAGTAATTTTCTTGGTCTATAATTCATAATCCCAAAATATTTTTATATCAAGGAAAGATAAGTTCTGTGTAGAGGATCTGTTTTGATCAAAGCCAGACTAACGAATCGTGCTGGGAATGCAGCCCAGGGTGACCCTGGTGGGAGAGGGAGCAGCACGGGCATTTCTGTCTCTCACCAGGGCCCGGGCAGAGCAGCAGGGTTTGGGTAAGGGTGTCCCGGGCTGAGCCCCACGGGGGTAACCACACGTTAAAATAACAAATCTCTGAGGTGCTGCAGAGCGAGGGGCTGGGGCTGCGGCTGGTGTTGGTGTCTGGGGAAGGGCTGGCCCTGGCGCTCGGTGCTCTGGGCTGGGGACAAGGTGGGGATGGGGCACAGACTGGGCTTGATGATCCTGGAGGGCTTTTCCAGCCTCAGGGACTCCAGGATTCTGGGATTATTTCGTTCTGCTGGGTGGTTCTGGCTGGTTCCCCTCGCCTGTGGTGCTGTGCTGTCACTTCTCCTTCCCCGACTGTCACCCCTCCGGTGTCTTCAGCTCCTCTCATGGACTCCAGAGCTGCTGTGTTGGCCACGTTCTCACAAAAACCCTGAAATTTTGTGTCATCCCTCTGCCTGAATGCCAGAGTGTGGCATTTTTGGGATTTTGTTTGAATGGTGGGGTTCTTGGCCAAGGCAGTTCTGTTTGGCAGGCGGTGCCCTCGCGCTGAGCTGGCTGCACCCCACGCTGGCAGGGCTGGGCTGGGGCAGCCCCGGGCTGGCTGTGCCCCAGGAAATCCTCTGGCAGCGATGCTGAGGGAGAGGGATAAGGGCAGCAGCGGTTCTGGGAGCAGGCAGAGCCTGGGGAGCAAGAGAAGGAGCCCAAACTGGGTGAGGTGCGTTTGCTTTGGGAGCACCCGAGCAAACAGAGCAGGAGGCTGATTGCCCAGGGATGGAGCCTGAATAGGAAACTTTGCCCTGCAGAAATGCAGCAGAGAACCAGGAGGAACCAGGCAATGTTTCCTCGTGGCTTCTCGCAGTGATATCACTACAAGTATGAAAAAATAATTAATTGTTGTGTGAAGAAGGGCAAAAATTAAAGCAATTTTTTCTATGAGGTTAAATTCCGTGTTCTATATGCTCTCCACATAAATAATTCACTGTTTGTGATTTATGCAGTTAATTCACGTTACATTTTTGTTGCCTGTGGATCGCTGTGTTTGCAGAGCCCGGGGCTGTGTTGTGTCTCAGAGAAGAGAGAACACCCTGGCCCGTGTGTTCCTTGAGTCAGGCTGCAAACGCCATCCCTCACCCTGCCGCTGGTTCTGCTGCGGCGCCTTCTGCCCTGCCAGGAAGATGTTCCTGTTCTTTATCTTTATGAATGACCACATTATTTATTTGGAATACGCCGAACACCAACAAGTGCTCATGCAAGCAGCGAGCAGAAGCTCCCAGCAAACAGTGTGACACTAATCTGTTGTTTGTGCTAAAATACAGAAAGGAAATTACTGCTCGCCTGTCATGAGGCTCATAAAGGAAAAAAGAAAAATGCCACCGCAGAAGAATGAGCTTCAAAAGAAAGTTCCATTATCAGTTTGTTTCATGCCTTGTAGCTCCAGCTGCAAACAATCCCTTCCATAAACACCCCCTCAAGATAAATGGCAGCACAATTCGGGTGCTATCGGGGAGATAAAGCCACAAGTCGCCCGTTTGGGGGAGGGAGGATCTGCTGCTTTATTTTGTAACATCTCATCACCATCTTGGGGGAGCAGATGAATATGGATCGTCTGTTATCTTGTCATTTTGGAGCCAAACAACTTAAAATACATTTTCTGTGAAATAACCCCGGGGATTTCAAGACCAGAATAAATTATTAGAGCAATTTGAGCTTGGAGTCTCTGCACTTGCTTGAAACATGGCAAAAGCTCTTCCTGCTTTGTGGGAGTTGCTTTTGTTGAGGAACCACACGGAAAAAAAGAGGAAAAACAGTCACCAAAGCGTCCTTAGCCCTGACACCTCCTGGGGGAGTTGGCGAAGCTCTCGGAGGGCTGGGCCTGCAGGTGCTGGTGGTGTGGGGACACATCTGGTGGCAAATGCCCGTTCAGATTGTGCCACTAATCCTCTGTTCAATAATTTGTGCTGGAATTTCTTAGAGCTTTCTCTGGTTTGTGTTTTCCTCAGGCTCAGGAGGGGCCGAGCCCTGTGCCAGCTCCTGGGCAATGCCTCTGCTCTTGGATGGGGCTCTTCCATGGCCCTGGGAAAAAAGGGAATTAAATCCTTTAATGAATGGGTAACTTCTACCTAAACATGGACATCAGAGAGGACAAAACAAATGAAAAAAAGATGGGATTTTAGATTTTGCCATTTCCTGCTGTTGCAGCTGACTGTGTGGGCCAACCTCCACCGAGGCCCGAGCCAGGAACTCGGGCTGCTAGAGCCAAGCACTGTGACAATCCATGCAAATCTGAGCTCTAATCCTTTTATATTGATGGAAATTAAACTTTTATTCTTGCCATGGATATGGGAGTCTGAAATACACTTTGGGAAAAAATTCAGGGTTTTATTTTTGGCTCCACTTTCACAATTACTCAGCCCAGGGCGTTTTTATGCTGCAGCTCCATTATGTGAAAATCGTGAGTAACATTTTTCTCTCCAGGACTCTACATTTACTCTCCGAATGTTTCACTGAGAATATGACATGATTTAGGTTGCAGTGCTTTTAAAAAAATACCCAATTTCTAGCACCAAATTGTACCTGTGAAAGTGGCTGCAGGGAGCAGCACTGTCGTGGTGGGATCGAGCCAAGAGATGGCTGGAACTCGTTAGAGCTCTCTGCAAATTATCTCATTAAGTGCTTTCAGATTGGGAAGTGTCTCAGCACTGCAGCGCTGAAGAATGGAGCTCTTCAAAAAGGGGATTTATGATTATTTGGGGAGCAGAATTCCCAGTGTAGCCACTTGCACCCTGACAGGCAGCGAGTTTGAGGTGTCAGACACCTCAGGGCACCCCAAATGGAGCAGGAGGGGTGCCAGGCTTTTGTGTATTTAGGTTTTCAGATTTTAGGACCAGATAAACCCAAATGAGGTCTCAAAGCCCATGGTGTTTGTTCTAGAGGGTGTCTGGGATGGTTGCAGTGGGTGGCTGGGGCAGGGACAGGATTGGGGCTGAAGAAGAAGTAAAATTAATTTTTTCTGTGATTTCCCAGCTCTGCCGTGTCCTGTGCTTGGCTCCACACCCCTCTCTCCTCTCCGGTGGGTCACTCCCTGGGCACCTCGGCCCTGCTCCTCCCCACACACATTTCTCACCCCCCAGTGAGGAAGGACCGTGCTGAATAATTCAGTGCATTGGAAATCTTTGTTCTGCGCCTCCAGACTGAAGTGGAAATTTGTCTTGAACTGGCAGCTATCTGAAATCAATAACATCATCAACTTCACCTGCATGTGCAAAGATAATATTTCCTTAATATTGCCTGGGTTCAAAGGAAGAAGAAAAGGCTGTGCAGGAGGAAAAGTCATAAAAAGCATTGCGGTAAAGTAGCATTAAATTTTAGAAAACTTTTCCAAGGTCATTAATTGAACTTCGTTACAAGATTTAAATGAGATATTGAAAATCAAACACGGCGGCCCAGGTTTAATTGCCTGTTCTGCGCTGGAGCACAGTCCTGGAGCTGCAGTTCCTGGTTGGTGTCTGTAAAGGGGGATCTGGGGTCCCTGCAGGTGGGTGCAGCATTTCCAGGTATTTCTGGAATTTATTTTGTGTCTGCTGCTTTCCAGCCAAGGGCCCATCCCAGACAGGAGCTGCCCGTCCCTCCCTCGCTCCGGCTGCTGGGCAGGATGCGGAGCTCACACCTCGTCCTCAGCAGGATTCCCTCGGTTTCCATGTCAGAGTTTCACAAACTGCGGAATATTGGATGGAAACAAAGCCCCTCCTCGCCGTGCTCCCTGCGCACGTCGGCAAATGGCTCTGGGGCCTCGTGCTTTCCTTTCAGGCCAGCATTCCGTGAGTATTTGAAAATAAATGCACTGAATCCTGTTTGAGGCGTTGTGGGAGGCACACCTGGCACTGGGAACATGGGGTTCATGTGGAAAGTTTCAGTGCCACTCCATAGAAAGGAATTTTTGGTGCAGCATCAGCCCAATAACGACCGTGATGTCTCACCTAAGGGACAAATAAAGGGCTCTGGGGAAATTAAAATAATCCAGTCTGTTAATGCTGCAGGTCGGGCAGTAAACAGGGCACATCTTCATGGAAAATGGGACCATTTAAGCCGCAGGGGAGTTAACTCTGTCCTTTCCAGGAGCCGGCAGCAGCAGCAGCGTGGGGAGCAGGAGCCATTCCCGGCCAGTTTCTGTTCCAAAGGAAGCAGCAGCTGCTCGTCCTCGTTCCCAGAGCCAGGTACCCCCCGTTCCCAGAGCCAGGCGCCCCTGGCAGTGTTCAAACCCAGCCCAGGGCCTGCAGAGGGAGCAGGGTGCCCTGGGGAGGCTCAGCTCTGGTTCCATTTTTAATGCTCCCAGTGGCAATACGGAAAAAACCCAATTTGGGTGCAAATCCCCTGAACAGTGACCCCGTAACCACAGCCCAACTCTGCACCTAAACCCAGCACATCCCAAAGAGCTCCAGCCCTCAGCCCTGTGCTCTGTGTGAGCACCAACCCCGCTCATTTCTTACCAGCACTGCCGGAATTTTGTCTCCTGGGTATTGCAGATTAAAATGCCCAGGAAGCTGCCTGAGCCATCCGAGCTCCGAGTGGGATCTGCAGTGCTTTGTAGACATAAAGTGATTGAAAACATTTATCTTCCCCCATGATTAATAATAAATCAGGCGCCTTATGATTCTTCCTTTAGGTTTTAATTTTAAGCAAGCTGTTGAAATACAATCTCTAAGCAAAAAAAGGTTCAGAACAGGCTTTGTTTGGATTGAAAACAGAAGTTTTGTACTGTTTTGGACATAAAAAATACAACTGTATAAAAATTCAGCCTCCTGCAATAACACATGGCTGCGAGCTGGGCTGGGTGGATGAGGAGGATTTATGGCTGCAGCCACACCATGAATCTGAGCGGTTGTGTGAGGTGCAGGACGTGCTGATGCCCATGAGGAGCGGCCCAGGCAGCACTCCAGGGACCAGCCCTGGGAATTCCGATGGCAGAGTCTGGCCAGGCGTCTGCTGGGGTGAAGGATGGAAAGAGCCAATAAATCTGTGTCCCCAAAGAAACTTTACTGCCACAAACTGAGGGACCCCAGGATGGTCTTAAAAAGGTGCAGGAAGTGTCTTGGTGGGGTTCAACTTCCCCCAGAAATTCCCTGGAGGAACTCGGGGCTCAGAGCTCGTCCCTCTGGCCCCAGGGATTCATTCCCAGTGGCTTCTTCAGAGATTTGTTCCTGGGGGGGGGGGAATATTCCACTCCTCCTGCCAGCTGTGCTCTTGGATGGGATTCTTTGCTATCAAATGTGGGTAGGATGCCGAGCCCAAACCATTTCCAGTGGAAACGAGAGCCCCACATGGATATATCCGTGTGTGTTTCACCCAGTCGTTACTCTGTCTCTGAACAGGTCCCTGTTACTCAGCACGTTACTCAGGAAGAGAAAAAAGGAGCAGCAGCAGCAGCAGTAACGGCACTAACAGGGAACAGGAGGAAAATTGAAAATTCTGCCTCTTGCCAAGCAGGTGAGTGAGCAGCACATCAGCTCACCCAAACCAGCCCTGGCAGAGGGGCAGCTTCGGGTGTGAATGGAACAATATTTCACTTCCTGGGAAAAAGAAAAAAAGTCAGGCTATTGGTCAAGATGTTTCTATGGTAACTGATATAATTTCATTTTAGTGATGGATTGCAGAGCAAAACTCCAGGGAGGTTTGGGATGATGGAGTTTCATCTGACAGACTGGCAGACTCTTTCTTGGAGTTATTAGGCAGTTCTGGTTATGTTTTATATTTTATGGAACCATTTATGGCCATATATGCTTTATATTTTATATAACTATTTATTACCATACATGCTTTCTATTTTACAGAACCATTTAATACACAGGAGTTGGGTGGGACGGCTGAGCTCGGAGTGCTGGAAAAGCCCCTGGCGGGGCTGTGCTGCTCCAGCAGGGAGGGACTCGGGGTTTGTTCAGCCCTGGGATGGCTGGGTTTTGCCAGCAGCGGAATTTCCCCAGAAATTGTGTATTTGGCCATTTCTGACCTTGGAGCCAATTGGCAGCCCTGAATCAACAAGTGGCAATATTTGAGATCTCTGTTTTTAAAAGCTGTTTCTTCTGCAGGTATAAAGCACAGGTACGGGGCAGCAGGCAGAATAAAGCTGATTTTATTTCCTCTGAGGGGATCGATATTCCACAGTAGGGAAAGTTATGTATTCCCAGCTATACTTTTATAAACAGCATTTCATTATGGCCATTATCATAAGAGGCCTCTTTATCTCCTCTGTCAATATTTGGCTCTATCAGGCACTGTCTTATCTTTAAAGTGAAAAATGCATCATTGTGACAGAAGGGAAAAAATACATTAACACCCACCTACTAATTTATACTTGAGGCTGGAGGCCCAGAAGTGTTTTACAGAGCTCCTGCAGGTTGGCATTAATTCGGTGTTTGAGCTGTTCCCTTCCCCACGGGGCTCGGCAGAAGGGGGGGAAGAGGAGCAGCTCTCAGCACACGCAGGTGACAAAGGGGACCTGCAGCTCCCGGGGCCAGCGGCTCCTCCTGGAGCATCCCCTGGGACACAGGGAGAGGGGAGCGGGGCTGGCGGGGTGGAGAGGCAGCCTGAGGCTCTCCAGGGGATCAGCCTTCAATCCCAAAGGCTTTGGGAATTTCACCGCTGGCTCCAGCAGGGCTGCCAATGCTCCTCCTTATCGAAATCCCTCCTGGTGCTCTCAGGGATCATTTTGGTCCTGCCAGCAGCTGCCCTTGCTCTGGAGGGAGGTGCTCCCCAGGGCTCCACGTCCTGCCCTGCGTTTGGGGGTCCCGTGGGCCTCTGCAGCTCCCAAAAAGTGAAAAATTAAATGTATTGAGAGTCCCTTCGTGATCAAACCAGGGATGGAACTCATCAAAGGCAGCATTTTAAAAAGGTTAACACCTTGGCACAATTAATTGCTGTTCTTCCTCTTAAATTCCAGTGTAATTTCTGATTTCCTCCTCGGTTGATCTTTCAGCTAAGTGGATTTTAAATAAAACAAATATTTATGCTGATAAAAGCACAACAACTTCAATGTTTACGTAAAGCAAAGCAATTGAGACTTACTCGTGTAAATATTGAAGGGAAGCAAAGCAAATAAACCTGGAAACGGACAGGGCTGAAGGAAACTGCTCTGAAAACCTCAGGAGGACAACTTCCTAGCCAGGAACTGCACGGTAACAATTTCATCAGCAGGCTGAGGGCTTTTGGGAATGAAACGCTTTTCCTCAGCTGCTGGGTTCCTGGCGGGGGCACTCTGCTGTCGCCTGGGTTTGCACGGACAGAGGATCCCGAAAGGCCTGAAATTCCACGGGTAGAGACCCTGTGCTGAGCTGGGAAACGCAGCTGGGGAACGCCAGGCTGTGCCCAGGGCATGAGAGCAGGACCCGGCAGGGACAGCAGGGACAGCAGGGACAGCAGGACCCGGCAGGAACAGCAGGACCCACAGGGACAGCAGGACCGGTGCTGGTGCCAAGCAGTGACACTGCAGGAACACAAACCCAGCTCAGCACAGTGGGAGCTCCCAAATCCAAAGAAACACCTGGGAATTTCAGCTTTCTCTGCTCCTCTGGATTGTGCAGAGAGGGAATATGCAGGGCTCTGCTCCTTTGCTGTGAGTACACACCTCTTCCCATGAAATTTTTTTTATTTTATATAATTTTATTCTCTTTTATTTTATATACATTTTCTTTTGCTGGGCGGAATGGAGAAGGAAGGCTCCAACTCTTTGAAGAATCCTACTTGGGGAAAAATTATCTGTCTTTTCAAGTTTCTCCCTTCTCGGCGAGCCTTGACAGCCTTTAAAGTGCAGGACTTCAGGTGTTGCCTCGTGGCACATCCTCCTCAGGCACATTCTCCCCGTGAGAAGGAAAGCTGCAGTTTTTCCCTGTAAATAACCACAGCTCTGGAGTCTGGAGAGCGCTGGCTTTGAAGTGGTAATTGTGCTGTGCAGGGAGAGGTGGTGGAGAGCTCCTGGATGGGGGAGAACAAACACCCGAGAGCTGCTCCTGCAGCCGGAGGGATTCTCAGGGAAACAGCGAAAATCCCTGCGGGAATGGAGAGGAGACTGTGTGGGGCTGCTGCTCCAATCCGAGAGAAAATTATGGGAATATTCTGTGCCCAGGGGACGCAATGATGGCACAGATCACACGAGGAGAGGCTGGAGGGAGGGCGGCAGGGACTGCGCTCTGTGCCTCGGCCTGAGGCTGAGCCAGCACATCCTGGGGAATTCCGTGGAAGGAAACAGCAGCTCTGGGCCATTCCTCTCCGTGTCCTGCCTATTTCCAGGCGGGAAGACAAGGCCCAGCAATGGCGCAGGGATGGAGAACAGAACGCCCGGCTGTGGGCAGTGCTGCCTCGTGCTGAAGGGAGCCCAGACCTGAGCAGGGAAGCACCAAGTGAGGACATGAAGAGGCAGAAATCCTCCTCCCTCCTCTGCTGCCCGGCCTTCAGTGTCCAGCAGTCCCTGCTGAGGCCCTGAGCCCCTCTCTGGGCACCAGGAACGGCACCTGCACTGGGACTGAGCTGCTCCAAGGCACACGTGAGAGAGCAGATTCAGGATTACACCAACTGGAAAGTCAAGAGCAAGGTTCACTTACCGTGTGATTAAAGATAGTGGCAGACAGCCATTTTTATAAGTTAAGGAGCACTAGATTGAGATACATTCATCCCAGATCAGCTGAGCTTCTCCCTCCAAGGGGCTCATTGAAATGTATGTGATGTTCATTGTTGTGGGAGATGCTGTTTAAAACTTTTAACAACAAGATAAAAGCTGGTGACTGGGAGAAAGAACTGCTGTCATTGCTGGATTTAATAAATCTCCTGCAGGGACAATAAGCCTGTGATAAACCCAGACAAAGCCTCTTGCTTGGGAGTTATTTTGGCAGGTGGAGAGGAAGGACATTCTGTCATTGTGCTCTGGGGCTGCTGGAACCTTCCCGGCAGTCCGAGGAGAGGCTCTGCCATTCCCTGGGCACGGCCAGCTGGGCCCAGGCTCCTGCAGCTCCCACCCTGGCACCACAGCTGCCACCCAGGGAACCCCAGAAAGCCAAACCCATGGATCAGGAACGGCCTGGAGCCGTGAGCAGCAGAGCAGCCGCCCTGCGTTTCCATTCTTCCCCTGCCGGCACACTCCTTGAAAGAAAAATGATACATTTCCTACAAATACCCCATAAATGTTCTGTGGACAGCACCTCACTGGTGTCTCCTCCCGCTGGCACCCAGCCACACACACCACAGAGATGCAGCAATATTTATCCACCTGATAAACTGGAACCTCCCCAGGGATGGAATGTAAAGCTGAGAGCCTAAAGTTTCTGGAATCTGAGCATTGCGGTAGAACATTCCATGCAAAATGAAACGTAGGACAGTTCAGGTAAAATTTTTAAAGAAAATTTTAAGTGGCCTCAAAAGTCTCCAGCGTGCATTGAGATTATTGGTTTTTGGGGTTTTTTTTTAAATAGGCTGAAATTAAAAACAGCAGACAAATACATTTCTACAGAAACAAAATAGTCCTTAAAAGCAGTTCACCTCTAATAAAAGCAGCGTGGCTGGATGGAGAGTTCTGGCAGGATGCAGACACAGGTTGGGTTCCCTGGCCGTGGCAGGGCGCTGTGGAAGGTCCTGGCAGGTTGCAGACACAGGTCAGGTTCCCTGGCCGTGGCAGGGTGCTGTGGAAGGTCCTGGCAGGGCGCTTTGGAAGGTCCTGGCAGGCTGTAGACACAATTCGGGTTCCCTGGCCATGGCAGGGCACTGTGGAAGGTCCTGGCAGGATGCAGACACGAGCTGGGTTCCCTGGCCATGACAGGGTGCTGTGGAAGGTCCTGGCGGGTTGCAGACACAGGTCAGGTTCCCTGGCCGTGGCAGGGCGCTGTGGAAGGTCCTGGCAGGTCACAGACACAGGTCAGGTTCCCTGGCCCTGGTAGGGCATGTGGGCAGTGCCACTCCAGCCCCCTGAGGGCTGCAGCAGACCCTGACCAGCACCCAGCAAAGGGGGACAGTCCCAGCTGCCCTGGCCTGGCTGTCCCCCTGCTCTGAGCAGGCACTGCCGGGGACATCCCGGAGATCTGACCCCGCTGCCAGGGGACAGAGACAGCTCTGCCAGGCAGCCGAGCTCCCACCTGCCCCTGAGCCTCCTGCCTTCCCTGCCACCCCCAGCCGGGAGGACTGGGGGGTCACAGCAGGACACGGAGCAGAGGTGGGAGCTCAGCTCGATCGCTGCCGGGCTGGGCTGAGGCTGAACACGGAACAGAAATGAGCCCAGAGGCACAGCCCAGCCCTCCCGGGGCTCCAGGCTGTGTGAGCTGCACTCAGCCGCCCTCACACACTCCAAATTTGCCTTTTTCAGGTGGTTTTGGGAAAGGCCTGGAACACTGAGGGCTGGTGATGGAATTCTGACTCCGTGGGAGCCAGAGGCAGAGCAGCGCCAAGCTGGATGGAAGCAGCATCTCACCCCTCCGCTCTTATTAATCTATTAGAAATCATATTAATTATGCCACTAGCACAAAAAGCAATTATCAAAATATTTTGCTAAACATCTTTAAAAAATGTTATTTACCAAAAACCACTCAACTGTATCAAACCCTTGACAAAAAAAGCCCTCTCAGAAATTAATAAATATGTTTGATTAGCACTTTCATGGATGCAAGGATTCTGCATATGGGAGCATTATAGTGCATTTAATTATATATAAAGGCAATTAATGTCACAAATTAAGACTAAGCTCTGACTCAGGCTAAATAATTGTCATTATCTATCATATAACATGCCCAGAAAGCTTAACTCTGCAATGATTTTTATGAACAATAAACTTGGCATTTACATGCCAAAACAATTTGGTGTAATTCAGTCTCGATAATAAATGGCAACAAAAAAAATCACTCCCATTCTTCGGGAATTTTTTCCTTTCACAGTCCCACGGGCGTTTTTCACAGCACGTTCATCACGATGAGAAGGGGAACGTTTCCTGTCTGGAGCAGAGCCCCGCGGCTCCCTGCTGCAGCCTGGGCTGGGCAGCGCCTGCCAGCACACGGGACGGGCTTTTTTGAGGAAAAATCCCCCCAGCTTTCCTTGTCCAGACTGGGAACACCCCAACCCACAGCAGCCATTTATGGGACATAAAATGTGCAGCCTTAAGGCAAAGGCCCTTTGCACCTGCTGGGGTCCCAGGTGTAAAAACAGCCCTGGCAGGGAACAAACCAGAGCAGAAACTCTGCAGGGACCAAACCAGTGCAGTGAGACCAGTGCACAGGGACCAAACCAGTGCAGAAACTCTGCAGGGACCAAACCAGTGCAGTGAGACCAGTGCACAGGGACCAAACCAGTGCAGAAACTCTGCAGGGACCAAACCAGTGCAGTGAGACCAGACTGTACCCAGTGGGGCCTGAGATGAAGCTGTTATGGAAACAATGGCAGCACTGCACTGATGCAAAGTGCAGCCAATTGTAAAATAAAAGGCTTTAAATGGAGTTAAAGGCTCGTGGTTTTGCATTTGGAAAGGAGCTGTGTGGGTGTAATAGTGTGGTGCAGTTTGTGAAATAAAAAATACAAATCGATCCACAGTGCAGAGTGCAGCATCTTCACCTCGTGTCAGCTCTTAAGCCAGAGCCTTGCTGGGCTCAGGGAGTTGCTTCAGAGCTTAATGCGTAGAAATTGGGGTGGAGGTGATTAAAACAATTACTAATGCATTCATCTTATTAAATATTAAAAATATAAATATTTTTAATACAACCACCATGATCGTATAGCAATTATCAGTTCTGTTTTATCTGTTGTAGCAGGATGCTCTGCCCGGAATGGGGCTTCTCCTGCCACCTCGATTTACCGACATTTTCAGGCCATGATCCAACTGGAGGGTTTTTCAGGGCGGATAAATCCTGTAAGGCTGCCTTGGGTTAACCTGGACAAACCGGGGGAACAGCAACATTGAGGCTGTGCACGGTCACAGGAGATTGGGCCCTGGCTGCAGCCAGAGGGGTACAACAGCAGCAGCCAACCCTCAGCAAACAGGGCAGCTCATGGACCCAGACACACCCCATGGGGGTGTTTCACACCCAACCCCTGTAAAAATAAAATAACCAGGAAAAGGAAAGGCCCAGGATTTCCTCTCTGTGGGCTCTGATGCAACATGAGCTGGGAGAAGAAATTAAAAACCTTAATTCCCCATCACTCCCTCTCAGCAGCACCATTCCCTCTTTCCATCTCAGTCCCCTCTTCACCAAAATAAAGTGAAAACCAAACCCACAAACCTTTCTTTTCCCATTCAGAAAAAATTGAGAGTCTTTAAGCAAGAACCATTTGTTTGATGGCAATGTAGTTATTTAGCCCAACGCTGGCTCTGTCCCTGTGTTTGTGGGAAAAGGCAAACGCTGCAGCAGCTCTGCCTTCCTCAGCTGGGCTGGCAGTTTCCTGCTAACAAAGCCCTTACCTGGGCGCAGTTACCTGTGTGCAGTTACCTGGGCGCGGTTTCAGCTGCAGTCCATTCCTGGGTGCAGGAACATCCCCCAGCCGTGCCCGGCGCAGTCAGGCAGGCTCTGGCACTCAGCTCTTCATTTCTGTGTGCCCTGGTGCAGCTGTCACAGCTTCTTTTGATGCTGATTAACTTCATCAGCGTAATTGATCAGGTTGTCTGGAGAAGATGGGAGGCTAAATGCCTTCGCCAGGATCTGTCAGGGCGCCCGAGCCGTGCTCGCTGTGCCGAAGGTGCTGCAGGTGCTGTGCTGCAAAGGGAATGAGGCTCCTCTCACCTCCTGCCTGAATTTCTCCCCTTCCCTGCCCCAGCTCACCCCAGCCGTGCCTGGCAGATTGACTGATTAATTGCTCACTTAATTACCTTCTGGTGCGCTGTTGAACGTAACGCCCTTCAAAGGCATCAGAGGTCTCAGCAGGTGACAGCAGCTCTGGAGATATCAAACACACACAGGAGGTGGGCACTGTGGGGCTCCAGCTTGGCTTCTGGGGTTGTTAGACACCTTTAAAAGGGTCTTCCGAGCTCCTTTTCCCCTGCAATCAGCTGCCAGCTCCCCCAGGACTTTCTCCTGACCTGCTTCTCATGCACAAGCCCCTCTGTGCTGGGTTTTCTGACCATGTCGTGAAATAAAAGTTAGTCACAAGGGGGAAGGGGGAGGGAACAACTGAAAAAATATATTTATTGGAGTAAATAAAAAAAAGTTAACCAAAATCCTTTATTGATACATTCTTGGATAATATCACAGGATCGAGAGAATGGAAAGGGAGGGAGGAGGTTGCGGCAAAGATTGGTTTCACTAAATTGGCACATAAGCAGCAAGATTAACGAAATTACTTATTACAAACAGTATAAAACATACATGCTTCTGTAAGTCCTTATCACACTGGTCAATCATGGTGGGGCATCAACAAAGAAAAACCTCAAGACATGTAAAAGCCATAGTCTTTCCTCCAAATATCATAAGAATCATTGAAATTATTGCAAAATAGTCATATACCTTAAAGAAAAGAACAAAATAGAACACAAATACAAATATCAAACATAAATTATTAACATGTACCATAAAATACATTACTGGCATGCATTCCAAAGATCAAGACCTCTACTAAAACTCAGCAAAACTCCTTCCTGCTTCCTCTGCAGCCCATCGGAGGTGTGAAGGGGGGGGACAAACTTCGCCAGCACAGTTTTTGGTCTTTAAATTCTTTTTTTGTTTGTTTGTTTGTTTAGTTAAAAAAAATAAGGTATATGGATTGCAGTGATACAAGAGTAATAATACAAGTCATGTACACAGGTCTCAGATCCGGTTGGTTCGAGAAGTGCCGAGAGCACAGGGCCTCAATGAAACTGTGCATCCAAAAAACAAACAGTGACCTCGGAACGACATGGACGGCGATATGCAAAAATCCTCACAAACTGTACAGAGAGTTCAAAAACTTGCAGTCTGGAAGTACATAGAAAGACAGAGTTAGCCCCTTCAAGTCCAGAGCCCGAGCGCAGCCGGCCCGGGGAGCCGCTCCTGTGGCGCAGCCATGGCGGCCCCAAGGCCCGAACGGCACCAAGGCCATGGCGGCCCCAAGGCCATGGCGGCCCCAAGGCTGGAGTGGCCCCAAGGCCCGAGCAGCCCCCAGGCCTCGGGCAGGCCGGCGCCGTGTGGAGCGGAGCGATGGAGGGATTCCTGGAGCGCGGGGCTCCCCTCGCCGCCGTGCCCGGCCCCGGGACCCCGCGCAGGGAGCTCCGTGGGCGGGTGGGCTCCAGCCCCTAGATCACCAGGTTGTTGTAGCTCACGTACTTCTTCTTCGCCGCAGGGCCTGCAAGGGAAGGGGACAGGGGTCAGAGCCCGTGGGCTGAGCCAGCACTGCTGGGGACACCGGGCAGGGGACACACCCTGGCTCCCGACCCCAAGCTCCCGACCCCGAGGTCCCAACCCCGAGCTCCGGACCCCGAGCTCCCGCCCGCAGCACTCCGGCCAGTGGCTCCCAGGCTGGCCCGAGCTCCAGCTCCAGCTCTGCCTGTAAGCAAAATTAGCACGGATTGATTTTGTCAGGCTCCCGCAGTCTGGGTGACTGCACCGCCAAGGCACCACAACCAGATCCTATTAAGATTTCTTTTTTTATAAAAACAGTGACATTTCCTCCAACTTCTTAAATCTCCTGGGCTAAACTTGGCTTTTCACATGGATAAAGTGATTCTTATTCAAGTTTTATGACTTCTGGGAATTTTTCAATAAGTGGATGAAGGTACCAGCTTTCCTAATTATGACCTTCAAATCCAATCTGTTTGCAAACAGAAGAAAATCAAACCAGTCAGGACTTTATGAGCACTGCTACATGCTCCCGTCAGGAGAAACTGCAAATATTTGCAGCTGAACACAAAGTAAAATGTTCTGCAGTACTCTGGCAACGCTGACAGATTCAGGACACAGAATCATGGAACACCCTGAGTGGGAAGGGACCCACCGGGATCATCCCAACAGTCCCACCCTGTCCCTGTGGGCCTTGCCCAAATGCTCCTGGAGCTCTGTGGGGCCATGCCCATTCCCTGGGGAGCCTGGGCAGTGCCCAGCACCCAGCACCCAGCACCCTCTGGGGAAGAGCCTTTCCCTGAGATCCAACCTAAACTCCACAGAGACCAAAAAAGAGCCTGGATTTACAGTTATCCCAGTTCGCTAAAACACTGAAGTCCAAATCCCACAGTCTTTGAGAGAATTTGGCATAACTTAAGCAGTTTGCTGAGTACTTCCAGCTAAGCTGGGGCAGGCTCCAGTCACACTTTGGATGATGTGTTTAACGTGGTGTGTTTCATCCTGAAACTTTCTCAGGAAGGTTTAAGACACATTGCAGAAGGAGAGGTGAGAACAACAACTTGATTTGTTCTGCAAATCTGCTTTTCCAACTTCATTGGGCTTGGGCATCCCAGGGCTCCTCTCAGCCCCTCTGCAAAACGAGGCTCAAACAGGACACAGAGATCTGCCCACCCTGGAGCATCCGTCCCAGAGCTCCGTGTGCCACCCGAGCATCCCCCGGATCTCTGCCAGCCCCTGGACATCCCCCGGATCTCTGTCAGCCCCCGGACATCCCCCAGATCTCTGCCAGCCCCTGGACTTCCCCCCAGATCTCTATCAGCCCCTGGACATCCCCCGGATCCCTGTCAGCCTCTGAGCATCCCCCAGATCTCTGTCAGCCCCTGGACATCCCCCAGATCTCTGTCAGCCTCTGAACATCCTCTTGCCTCAGAGACTGGACACAGCTCCCCACCCAGGCCACGGTGTCCCCCTGGGGGTGGGACAGTCAGAGAGTCACCAGTCAGAGGTCACTGCTGGTCTTTCAGAAGCTTTGCTCTGCCCTCCCCCAGCAATTCAGACTGTTTTGAGTGCACAGAGTGCAGCCCAATACCAGTATTTCCCGTGGCGTTCACTGTTTAACTGATAAAGACAAAGAAATGGTTTTAGTCCCGGGTATTTCCAAGATGGACAGGTAAGGACCTCACAAGTAACTGCAGCCCTTGGCAATATTATCCTGGAAGCCCCGTTCAGCTGTGTCCTCATGCACCAGACGAGTCAGGGCTGTCTGTTCAATCAAGGACTGATCCCACAAAGTGCTGATCGTCTTCAGTTCCCATTAACTCCCCTTGGACACGAAGGTGTCCAACATCTGCCAGGATAAAACTCATTATCCTCCCAGGCTACACTACAAATACCCAATAAACTGGGGAACGCTATTAAACGCTGAAGAGGGGTAAAATGAGCCTGGGAAAAATAAATGCCATCATGGAACAGGTTGCAAAGTAATTCCATGTATTATTTGGTGATGTACTTCAGCTTTCCCCATTACATGCTCCAATTTCGAAGAGCAGCAGCGATTCTATGACAGATTTCGATGCTCCCACTGCAGGTTCAGATCATGTCACCCCTCCAGCGCCTCCCGGGCATTACTGGGGCTCTCAGCAAAACCAATCATCCTGCTGACGAGTTTTCTCACCAGTTCAGCCTCAGTCCTCCTCTCTCATTTCCAACAGGACAAGGAACCACTGGTGCCAAAGGGATGGAGCCGAGGAACGCACCTGGACGGGCTCGGAGACAGTGACACAATCCTTGGCACGGCTCTGCTTCACCAGGAAAATGCAGCTGACAAAAGCATCATCCATAATTCAGATGAAATGATCAATAAAAGCCCTGCGGTTATTTTCGGAGACGAAAGACAATCTTCCTTGGGGATAGAGGCTGTTAGGCCGGGGGGATCACGGCCCCTGATGGCTGTCGGCGCAGTCTCCGCTCCTGCACTAACTCCAGCCACCCGCAGTCAGCCTCTGTGCCACTTCCAGACGCATTCCAGGCTTGGAGAGTTCAGGAGAGAGACAGCCTACCCCGATAATGAATCTCTCCCGAGTCACAGCTCATCATTATCATTGGCAATTAGCACCAGGTATGGATTTGATTTTCCTCAAAGAAATTAATTTACATGAAAATGGGGGACGCTAATGAAACATCAGCGTTAGCAGCCTTCCCCATGCTTTAATCCGCCCGACACGAGCGCTCCCCGCGCCTTACACGGGAAGCAGATACGGATCTCACGCTCCGCCGCTGTTCTGCTCAAGGGTGACGGCTCCCGACAGCGAGCACAGATCGGGCCCTTGCAAACAACCTATACACGTTAATTAATGTACATGTAATTATGTCAGCCTCGGCTGGCCACTGATTTAGCTGTGCTGGCAGCGAGTCAAGGGCAGCATCTGCGGTGCCCAGGGGGACCCGGCCCCGCTGTCCCCTCCCCGGCTCCGGGCGAGGGACCAGCCAGGCTCGCAGTCGGTTTTTTAGGTGCCAAACACTTGTGGGAAGGAAACACCCGGCTCCTGCCCGCCTGTCGGCAAATGAAGGCGCTCCGGAGGCATTCGCACCGTGTAACTTGGTTGGGGAAAAAGGCCACCTTTCAAAAGAACCTCAAGCACCTTGAAAAGAGGTTTCCTATCGCAGTTAGAGAGCGGCGCCCTTTCCCGCTAATTTTCCGCTAATTAGGGGTGAAGAGTGACAGTGCCAATAGGAGACGAACACACACAGAGCCAGAACCTCTGCCCAGGCTCCGGTAACCCCCAGAGCCACGGAACCACCGGGGCTGCAAAAGCCCTCCAGGATCACCACGTCCAACCTTCACTGACACCACCACGGCCACCAAACCAGAGCTCTGAGGGCCACATCGGCTCGCTTTTGGGACACTTCCAGGGACGGGGACTCCACCACTCTTTCAGTGAAGAATTTTCCCCAATACCCGCCCTGACTGTGCCCTGCTGCAGCCCGAGGCAGTTTCCCTGGCTGTGGCACGGCCACCTGGGAGAGGTGCCCTGTCAAGGCACCCAGAGCCTGCAGCCCGCAGGGGACAGCCTGAGCTGCTCATGGAAACCAAACCACCCTTCCTCAGAGCACAACAATTCATCCCCTTCCAGCTGCGGGGGGCGGGGGGCACGGGGGGCTACATCCACCCCCTTCCAGAAGGGAGGGACAGGATGGGAAACAGCTGCATCTCTGTGCCAACAACACACTAAAAACAAATACAGAGAAGCAAAAATCCTCTCTGGTTTTATAAGTTTCATCACTTGACTGGTTTTCATTATCTTGAGCACAGGTCACAGAGAAAGGAGCTCCCTTGGCACCCCAGAGCAAGGCAGAGATGTCAATACTGACTCAGAGTGAGATGTAATCGCTTGCACTTCAATTTTATGCACATTTGTAACCTCTTCCATGCCTAAAGAGAAAAGATTTACAGTGCAAGAAATTAGTTTTATTGCAGCCCCCAGGCATCTCGAGCTATCAAACGTATGAAACATCATCTCAGCATTCCCAGCTCCGAGCAGGGATGGACACTGGGATGGCTCCGAGCCTGGAACTCCTGCTCTGATTCCCTCTGCAGCCACTGTGGCAGATAATTCTTAGCTCCTCTCTTTCATTTCCTTAATTCTGGCTTAGCAACCCATATCATTTGTGCCAGGCAGAGCGGGGGCTGGTTATTAAATCCTACTTCTAGTCCATCTAAAAGCAAAACAGAGCGACGTGGCTTCTCCTCCGTCTCTGTCAGAAAGACAGAGCTATCCCCATGCTCTGCTGCCTTTAAATTGGCGAATTTAGATGGGAGTGAGATGAAAGCAACAGGCCTAAATGATTCTACATGCTTGCCCAAACCCCAACAAATAGAATGAAGCTTGGAGAAAATAATTCTAAATTTGGTACCCAAATGGATTGTTCTTTCATATTCTGACATCTCTGTTGTGCTACCATGGTGTTATCTCTGACCAGCCCTACATCCCTGCTGATGGACGTGGCCCTTCAGGTGGATTGTCCTTAGGGATCACTGAAAATCCCTGAGCTGCCTGAAACCTCAGCTGGGGCCGTGTGGCGACACTCTGACCTGGCACGGGCACAGAACACACACAATAAATACACACAGCACAGTGCTCGCTGTGGGAAATCCACTGAGCTGCCACGAAAATGTCAAAGGCTGCAGAAGATGACACCACAGCAGCCTCCCCCACGTGTGCCCAGCCACTGCTCTGGGGGGACAAGGCCAGGCTTTGTGCTGACCCAGCTCAGCTGGTGTGAGCGGGGTGCTGGGGGCAGATGTCCAGCCGGGCTGTCCAGTCCTCCCCAGCACCCCTCGGGTGTCTCTGCTCCCCAGCTGCAGAGCGCTGGTAACGTCTGTGAGCTCCAGCTCCAGAGGGGACCAGGAGGTGACAGCAGCACCCAGAGCCCCGCAGAGACGGATTAAAGTCAGGGGAGCACCAGGAGCAAAGAGCCAGAGCATCCTTTACACACCCTGGATGTGCCTGGCTCACCTCGGGGCGTTCAGGATGCAATTAATAATGCAACCCTTAGTTCAGCTCATTAGAATAATGATGTTTATGCACACGCATGCAGATGCCGTGCTCAGAGCAGGGCTGGGCAGGTGCTGCAGGTTATTTCCCTCCAAAAAGCCCTCTCCTGTCTGTCACTTCACGCAGCTTCTGCTCCTGAGCTCCTCATGTTCCATCCAGGGCTCCGTTTTCCCTTTCGGGCTCCCTGGTTATTACCCCTTTTAGCCACGGCTGTTTGCCCACTGTCACAGAGCCCCGAGCACAGGCAGCCTGCGGAGCCCAGCACGGGAGTGACAGCACCCTTGGAGTGAGCCCTGCACCCAGGGGACTGCCAGAGCCCCGCGCAGCAGAGCCAGGGCCAGGGAACAATTACAAATGTTCAATATCCCGGGTTCCTTTAATGAGCATCGCTTTGAAGTTCCCAGAAGGATTTAATGGCAAGGAAGACTCCGACCTCACCAGTTCCCCAGGGCTCGTGGGGGTTTGAAGTAGATTTTGCTTGCAAAAGTCTGTTTCAGCTTCGAAAGCTTTCAAGCAGCAGCAGCTCTTGCGGGGTGTGTTTTTAATTCATCGGGTTTGGTTACGATGCTCCTTCTGTGAGAGCTGGGGATGGATCCGAGAGGAACAGCAATAAAAGCAGTTCTTGGATAAGATAATGGCATAATAATACCATCAATTCAGGTCGAAGAGGCAATGATATGATCCTCTGAGAGCTTAAGACAGCGTGGGAGGGCTTGGGCACATAGAGCAGTGTTTGCTTTGGTGTCCTGCAAATGTCCTGGAACGAGCCCAGCCTGCGGGGGAACTCCTGTCCCCATTGGGGTGCGGGAACTCTGAGCTCACACCAGGCAGGGACAGGAGATCTGTCAGACACACGCCTGCACCGCAGCACAGAGCCAGACCACTCTGGCTGTTCCCAGGAGAGCAATTCCTGTTCACTCCAGTGAAGCAGCCTTTCCCCAGTGAACCCCAGAAAATCTGCTCCTCTGGAACACAGATGTGTACCTGCACTCATTGCCACGAGCTGCAAGCAGAGCTGGGGCCGTGCTGGGACACCCCTAAAGCTGGGCTGTGAGGGGATCCCCCCTGTCCCTGGCGGGAGGTGGCACTCGCCCCGTGTGATCCATCTCCCGGGCAGTGACAGCTCTGTGTACACAAACACAGCCCAGCATTTATCTCCTGCCTCGCAGCTGCTCGCGCCGATGCCTCTGCCAGCCTCAATAAACTCCTCCTGATAAGCGGCAGAGATGATCCAAAGAGCCTGCGGTGCCAGACTCCGCTCCCAGCTCCCCAAGGCCGGGCGGAGGGATCAGCTCCAGCAGCCACCCCGCGGCTTTGAGAGTTATCAGGGTGGCACCTTGGGAGATCAATCCCGAGATGAACCTCCCCATCTGAACCACCAAATAAATGTGACTTCGAGTCACAGAACGGAGCTGGGCTGCTCGTGGCCTGAAAAATCATCGGGGCTCTGCCAGAAAGAGAACTATGGGATTGAGATCTGGAGTCAGGAAATAAGACTGTAATAGAGAGGGATTAGTTGTACCCTTCCAAATAAAAGTTAAATCAACAAAGTACGGCACCGCTGAAGAACGTCAGTCTCAGGCATCCTCCCCTATCTCCTCCTTGTCTGCTTTGCAGATAAAATCTCCCGCGTCAGGTGAAGCTCGGGAGCATCGGCCCCAGCAGGATCGGGGACGCCCAGCAGGGAGGCTGAGCAGCACCCCCAGCAGTGGGGGACTGCAGAGGGGCCCAGGCAGAGCGGAGTTTGTGCCCTGCCAGGGGGATGTGCTCAGGGAGAGGGGACAGAAATCCTGCTCCCAGTGGAGGAGGAGTGAGGGTGGGACCAGTTCCCGGAGGACAGAGGAGTCACTGTGCAACCCTCACACCCATCCACCCCAGTGCCTCACCTGCACCAGCTTCCTGGGGAGCTGCAAAGGTGCACAGGGTCCTAGGAAATGCGTTTCCAAATGTTTATGAGATTATGGCAGGGAGGAAACAAACCCAACTCATATTCCTTAATTGGAGCCGGCGGTACAGAAAACCTGCTAATTCCAACTGCATTCCTACTGCTGCTGTGTGAATGCTGTGGACTGGAAAGATAACAAATGGAAGCAAATTATTTTCACCTGCTTAAAACAAAGTAATTAACAGCACTTTGGTTATCTTACCTGGAAAGCCAGGCTCTGCGGAGAGCTGTTAGAGCCAAGTGTGAAAACAGTTTGCATGAAACATAATTAAAATTATGACCTGAGTGATGGCTAAAACATCCCCGAGGAATCCTGGAGTCAGAGCTGTTGGAAAACAATTCACCTCTGCTTCCTGACCGTGCTGCTGAACTGGCTCCAGAATGTCCCCAGTGCCTTGTCCCCAACCCCTGGGCCCGGCCGGGGCTCCGTGGCTGCTGTGACCTGGTCCAGCACAGCTCTCCAGCCTTTATTCTCCTGCCATCCTGGCAGCTGGCACGGCCTCAGCGCCCTCCCAGGGAACAATTCTTTGCCAGCATCCCACCCAGCCCTGCCCTCTGGCAGTGGGGAGCCATTCCCCTGTCCTGTCCCTCCAGCCCTGTGAATATTCCCTCTCCACCTCTCTTCTCAGCCTCCTCAGGCACCAGGAGGCCACAATGAGGTCACCCTGAAGCTTCTCTCAGCACTCCCAGTGCCCCCAGCCTCTCCGTGGTTATTCAGCAATCACACAGGCAACATTTTCTTACTCACACCCAGGAACTCCTCTCCCTTCCTGCCAGCTGGCCTGCTCCAACTCCTTGGCAAGGAGCTGCAAGTAACAAACATCTTAACAGGAAAATCAAGAATGTTCATGAGGTGCAAAGAGACTCAATTCACTGGAAAATGTATTCCTGGTGTACAACTCTGTTACACAGTGTCTGACAAAATTACACTCGGAGCTGCACTGTTAAACAGCCCAATTTTGCTGCAATCAACATTTAATTTTTTAGCAGAAAGTCTTGATTTCAAATACCCTGGAAATGTTTAACAGCTGATATTAATAAGAGCCCAGATTTAACACAGGGCTCTTTATCCCAGGGACATGATAAGCATCGTGACAAGTGGTGTAACTATGGCAACTCTGTCTTTTTTATTTCTTTTCCCCTGCACAGCAAGAACAGGCACCTCCGTGGATGCAGCTCCAGACTGCTCCCAGGGGAGAGCCAGAGCTCTGGGCTACTGAGAGGAAACTCAGCCAAGCCTTGGGACTGGGATGCCCTTCTTCCCCCCAATGTGTGTCCACGGTGGTTCACGGGCATTGCCATGGATTTAACCTAATTCCCTCCTTGTTTTGGTCATTTTTCTCCATGGGTACAAAACACCCCCCTGCCTTTGCTCCCTGCCGTCAGACAGAGTCCAGGCCTAACAACCTCAGCCCAAAGTCCAAACACCTCTTTTCAGGACCGAAGGATGCTCTGCTCTAATGAATCCCAAACCTCACTGGCAGAGCCCACATTTCCTTCCCTGAGGCCACTAAAGAGCAATACAGGCCCTGGGATGCTTTCCAGAGGCACTGGGTGTGACAGCAGTGCCTGGGAGAGAGGAGCACCCAGAAATCCCAATTTCTGATGGGCTTTGATTGCTGCTGCTGCTTCCTGGCCCTCGGAAGCCAAACAAACCCAGGCCCCTGCACAAATATCATCTTCCCTGTTTGCTCTCTGTGACAACACAAACCAACACTTCCCTCATTTCCAGAGTGATTCCTGCAGTGACAGAGCAGAGCTCAGCCCTGCCTCGTTCTCTGTGTGCTCCTGTCCTCCCTGATCCTCAGCACCCTCATTTCCCAGAGATTTTTATGGTTTGTTTCTCACAAGGTGACAAAATCCGTCAAGGCTTGGACAGCGTCACCAAGGACACACAGCGAGGCAGGAGCAGGGATTCTGTGCTGTTCTCACACACCCTGAGCAGTTCTCTCCATGCTCACAATCACACCCACCAAAACCTGCCTGCATCCGTGTCTCTGAGAGATTTGCTGCAATATTGCTGGGGTTTGGTTTTCCTGGCCTTTGTGCTTCATCATTATTATAGTTTCCTTTTTGAACTCACCTGCCAAATTTTCAGCAGATTTATGAACAAACCTGGCCCTTCCAATCACTGCTGCTGCTGCTGGGAGCTCTCTGTGCCTGTGAGCAGCTCCCCACAGACTGGGTTCCAGTGAGTTCAGGGCTGTCAGGGAATGAAGGGGAGGATGTGCAGTTTGATTTCCTGCTCCTGTAGCTCCTTCCCTGACTCCTGTCCCCAGCAGGAGGAGGCTGTGAGTGAGTGCTGGCAGGGCCCCAGCAGGTGAGCCGAGAGCAGCGTGGGGTGAGCCCTGACATTTGCCCTGCCTGGGAGGAAGGGAGCCATTATAAATACATGGAAGATGAGAGAGCCAAGAGTCGTGTCTTTTCCCTGATTTTACAATTTATAACTTCGCCAGAATCTCCCTGAGAGGATGTAAGGAGCGATGAATTAGTCAGAGGGAGAACTCAGAGCTACTGAGGGTTTGTTAAGAAAAAAGTGAGAGGGACTGGCTCGTGAGGTATAACTGTATCTGCTCACTCCTCGCCCAGATTTCCCAGGAAAAAAAGATCACACAAGGAGACAGAAAAAATGGAATGAGGGATGAACCCTTACACACTAATTAATACTTATTTGAGCTCACAGACATCCATCTACCCACCCAGCTTTTAATATCCCAGGCACTTCTAGCCATGAGTGTTTTTATTCACACATCAAACTCAAAGGTGATGGTTACAGTGCCTTCAGAATTTCAATTTTTAGAAAAGGAAACAGTCTGACACTTCCCTGCATATTTACAGGCCTTGTATTGTGTAAGTCATGAAAGGTGTGAGACAGTCTGCAAATAATTAATATGGGAGCAGGCAGCTGTAGGAATGTACCGATAAAAGCAATTATTTTTAGATGTAAAAAAGAGAGTAGCATGACCCCCAAATGTTCAGACAGGAAAGGAATGTTCTATCCAAGGGTGGAGCCCCTCTGGAGCCAGGCTGGGAGAGCTGGGGGGGCTCCCCTGGAGAGGAGAAGCTCCAGGGAGAGCTCAGAGCCCCTGCCAGGGCCTGAAGGGGCTCCAGGAGAGCTGGAGAGGGACTGGGGACAAGGGCTGCAGGGACAGGAGCCAGGGAATGGCTTCCCAGTGCCAGAGGGCAGCGATGGATGGGATATTGGGCAGGAATTGTTCCCTGGGAGGGTGGGCAGGCTGTGGGTGCCCAGAGAGCTCTCCAGGGTCAGGATGTACCCCTGTGCAGTGCTGTTAAAATAAACACATCACCATTAGCAGGAATTTGTGATGTTTAGTTTTCCAGTCAGCCGATCCAGAATCAAAATAGATGCAGTGAAGAGCTGTCAAAGCCTTTCAGTTATCAATTTTGAGTGCAAATTCCCATTTCTTAGCGGCCTCCACTGAACAGAAAATCCCCCAAGTGAGGTTAAACACGGAGCATTTTGTCAGGATGAAACTGGCCAGATTTAAAACAAAAATGACACTTCAATCCAGCGAATAATTATTCCACAGCACACGCTGGAGGCGTGATGAGCTACGGGGCATCTCCCACCTCCGAGCCAGAGCCTTCAAAGAGCTGTCCAGTCCCAGGGCTGCCTGTCCCCAGAGCTGCCCAGCCCCAGGGCTGCCTGTCCCCAGAGCTGCCCAGCCCCAGGGCTGCGGGGCTGCTCACGCCTGGGGCACCTGGGCTCCGGGGCTGGGAGCAGCAGCAGAACAGGCACGGAAAATCCTCGGCACGAGGGGGAACCTGAACTGCTCCCTGCTTCCAGCACGAGCCCCAGGTCAGTGTGAGACCATGCCCTGACTCCTGCCACAGCAGCTTCGTTACAGAGGAATTAGGTAATGGCATTTCTGTTCCAGGGGAGAGGGGCCCAAGGCAGGCAGTGTCCCCACAGTTGCTGCACATGCTGCGGCTGTACCAGCCCCAGCCATCCCCAGGGACTCCCCTGCGTGCCCGGAGTGCCCCACCAGCAACCCAGCTCCTCTGGGCAGTGCCCTGTGCCCTGCCAGGAAGGGGGCTCCTGCCTCAGGCTGGCTCCCAGCCCCTCTGGAATCACCATTCCGGGGTGTCCGTGCCCAGCCAGCCTTCCCAGCCCTCACACAGCCACTGGCCCCTCCAGATCCATCCGGGAAGCACTGGAGATGCTCTCCCTGCCCAGAGCAGTGCCTGAGGTGGATTCCAGAGGAATGCAGAGGCCCAGGCTGTGCCAGCCCCTCTGGAATCACCCTTCGGACAGCAGGGCGCTGTCCCCTCGTGCCCCAGCCCTGGCAGCCCCAGCCCAGCCCGGAGGGGAGGCACAAGGTGCTGCAGCCCCTCCAGCGCTGACCCTGCAGCTCTGCAGGAGCCTCGGGTGCTCTCTTCCCTGCTCACTGACGGACAATTCCCCCCTTACACAGCCACCACCAAGAGCCTTTCCAGCCCTGTGTTTCCATCAGCCTGCAGAGCGGAGCAGCCCCATCTGTCACTCTCAGGACACCGAGAGCATCACAAACATCTCCGTGCCTCGCCAGCAGGAACTGATACAGTCACATCATGCTCGGCTCTGTGCTCCTTCCTGCTACAAACACCTCACCGGCAAACAAGTGTCAATTTACAAGCAGGCCGATGTTTTCCTGGTAGCCCTGCTTTGTTTTTAATACCCGGCATTGTTTCATGCTGGTTCTTGTTTTGTATTCCTGGGAGAACAAATCAAAACAGCAGCCAGGGCTCCAGCGGCCAGCCCAGCTGCAGCAGGCACGCTGGGGAGAGATGGAAAACAACCTGGAGCACAGGAGCACTGGCGGGACCGGCACAAGCCCAAACCATCCCTGGCTGTAGCATTTTTGTAGCTCTTCTGGACCAAATTTCAAAATCTGCCTAAAGAATCGGAGTGGCCAATTGCTTTTTATAGGACTTGGAAGACAGAGTTATTGGTGTGCCTTTGCAGACAGCAATTCCTTATATTATTTCCATTTATTATATTTCCTTATATAATTTCCATTATTACATGGAAAAAAATTTAGAATCGGTGTGAGTGCCTAATTATTTTAAAATTTTGTGCCATTTAAAAAAAAATTGTTCTATTAAAAAACTGTTTTCTCCTGAGATTTAGGGTGTCTTCCATCTCTCTCTTTCTCATCTCCTTCCGTTAGTAATTCCATTTTCCCAAGCTGCCCTTTCCTCTCTCCTCTCATTTGCAGTAATACTTTGAGTGGCCCCTTCTCCTCCCCGCCTGCTTTGTTCCATTTCCCTGCAGCCCAGCCCTGCCCGGCTGCCGCCCAGGGTGCTCGGGGTCAGCCCGGGGTTCTGAGGAGCTTCACGCCTTAAATCGCCCTTTCTGCCTGAGCCGGAGTCGCCATAATGGCCCTGATTCAAATACAATAAAAACCAATTTGAACACTCAGCGAGGACTGAATTGATGCTGGAGCTGGGGCAATTTACACCAGCCAGAGATATTGGTAATTTTTTTCCCTGTGCCTCAGAGACTCAATTCAAGCACCATTCCTCCCTGTGCTGATAGAAGTTCTCGCCTATTAGGGACCAGCGAAACATTCTGACGGCTGAATACGGTGATTTTTGCAGCCTTCAGAGCACAGCCCCACAGGAACCAGGTCAGGTACAACCTTTGGTACCTGGGCAAAGCCCCCTGAGCACACACGGAATTGTGAGGAATATTTATTCATGGTTGGTAATCATTTCTCTCCATGATCAAAGGCTTCCCCATTCCTCCCACTCCCCAGAAAAGCAGGAATTCCTGGCTGTTGCAGCCACAAACACCAGAGGAGCTCACACATCACCAGACCACCACGAGGAGCCACAACACCCAGCAAAAGCCAGCCCTCAAAAATTGTTCGCTCGTGGTTCCAGGGGAGTCTGTGGTCACTGGGCTGCCCACGGGGAAAAGAAGCTTTTGCAAACTTTCTGGAGCCGTTTAAAGTTTTCGGGTAGGGAGGGTTGATCCCACTTTGGCAACGTTATTTCTCTGCTGCCAGGCAACCCTGCGGGTGGAGATGCTGCGATGACTCAGAAAACACTTCGCTGGTTGTCAGATCTGCTGGCCAGAATTCACTTCTGATCATTTGTTTGTTCTTTTCTAAATAAACATCTCCATCCCCCAAGGCTTTTCCGGGATCCGCCCCCAGTGGTGGGAGGCAGGAGACCACTCGTGCTCGGGGATTCCAGCGCAGGGACTGGAACCGCCCACGCCAGGGTCTCCCCTTTCCCAGGCAAACCCTCCCACGGCAGCTTTTGGTAACGGATTCGTGAACAATTTTTAAGTCAGATATTTGTTTTAACACAGCTGCACTGACGAACATTCCTCATATAATTACATATATAATAATAAGAGTCATCATCATCATAATAATCATATTCATAATTTGAGAATAAAACAATAAAAGCTCGATTGTCCTTACCTTTTTGGAAAGCAGGCAAAAACTATACAGTAGGTGGAAGAGTGTACCAAGTAACAGACTTTTGAACACTCTTTCTTACTGCTGGTATGGAGTCTACAGGGAAAGCAAACACATTGTATGTAGGACAGGTCTGGGCACGGGAACGCTCACAGCCTGCCCTGAGCCTGACCCCGAGCGGGCAGGGGAAAGCTGAGAGGCACCAGCACAGAAATCAGCTCTGGTCAGCACCCAGAGAACCAGCAGCGAGCTCAGTACCTCCAAACACGGGAGCAGCTGTGACACCAGAGCAGGGCTGGCTGAGCCCTTTCCCTTCCCCTCCCCTGAACCAATTCGGGGACATTTTGGCTGTGTTTCCAGACCCCCTGGCCCTCCTCAGGCACAGAGTCACACACAGGTTCCCTGGCATCATCAACAGCCTTTTCATGTTTCCTCAGGAAGGTGGAAGAGAAGAGAAGCTCGGTGATGTGAGGGGTGGAGAGGGATGGACACAAACACAGCACGGGAGGACAGACACACAAACACAGCACGGGACAGGGACGGGGCTTGGAGCAGCCTGGGCCAGTGGAAGGTTGAAGGTCCCTCCCCTCCCAGCCATTGTGCGGCTCCATGGAAGCAAACGCTGCTCATGCAGCCCTCGAGAGGCACCATCTCCTCATCCCCACACAAGCACACTGCCGAGTTCCTCGCTTCCTGTCACTCTGCTGGGTAAAGCCGGGAATTCAAACAAGCTGCCTGGGAAAAGGAGTGATTATTCTAAATCTCCATATAAGTGAAGTACGGGCTGGAGGTTCCAGCGCTCCTCTCCCCGTCTGCCACTGCTCCTGCAGCAGGAACGCGAGCAGACAGCCCAGCAGGGCTCTCACTGCCTGCTCCGCCCCAGGCTCCACGAGAAGCATCTTCCCAACAGCGGGAAATCCAACCAAAGGCACCCAAGAGCACAACAAACCCATCGCAGGGACGGGAGCTGCCATGCTTTAAATCCCAGATCCCAAACGCGCACCAGCAGGGAAAGCGTGCAGTGAGTGACAGCAGGCACATGCCAGATGGCAAACAGGAATGATTAAGAGAGTTTTCCTAAAGAGATGGGAAAGCTTGGCCTTAATATATCCCATTCAGCATGAAAGCCCTCCCACGGCGTGGCTGGGGAGCTCAGCTTGTGAGACTCCTGATTTCCCCGAGATCCTGAGGAGATCTGTAGCACAGCGAGTCCTGTTCCCCTGACGGGCGGGAGATGAGCTCGCTGCACTTCCAGTGATTCTCCCTCAGGTTAATCAGGGCCTTCCTTCAGACTCACTCCAACCCCCACGGTTTGAGCCCAGCTCTCCAAGTGCTCTGCACATTTGTTTCTGAGCTGAAATTCCGGCACATTGCCCCAGAACTGCGTGCAGAGGTTCCAGGGTGAGGATCACCGGATCCTGGGAACCCGCTCACGGAACTCACAGAGCCTCCAGCCGGCCATGCACATCTTCGGCTCAATACCACAGAAGGGTTTGGGTTGGGAGGGACTTCAAAGCCCATCCAGTGCCACCCCTGCCATGGCAGGGACACCTCCCACTGTCCCAGGCTGCTCCAAACCCCACCCAGCCTGGCCTGGGACACTGCCAGGGATCCAGGGGCAGCCACAGCTGCTCTGTTCTTTTAAAGGTCTGCTAAAAACTGGAGATTTTTTCCAGGCTATTTCTCTGTAAAACCACCCACAATTTGCTTTTGGTGTGACCGTGGCCTGTAAGCAGGACAGGCTGTAAATCTGGGCTCAAATGTCCCGTGTTTGGAGGCACAGGGATCCCGTGTTTGGAGGCACACAGACCCTGTGTTTGGAGGCACAGGGATCCTGTGTTTGGAGGCACAGGGATCCCGTGTTTGGAGGCACACAGACCCTGTGTTTGGAGGCACAGGGATCCCGTGTTTGGAGGCACAGGGATCCCGTGTTTGGAGGCACAGGGATCCCGTGTTTGGAGGCACACAGACCCTGTGTTTGGAGGCACAGGGATCCCGTGTTTGGAGGCACAGGGATCCCGTGTTTGGAGGCACAGGGATCCCGTGTTTGGAGGCACAGAGATCCCGTGTTTGGAGGCACACAGACCCTGTGTTTGGAGGCACAGGGATCCCGTGTTTGGAGGCACAGGGATCCCGTGTTTGGAGGCACAGGGATCCCGTGTTTGGAGGCACAGAGATCCCGTGTTTGGAGGCACACAGACCCTGTGTTTGGAGGCACAGGGATCCCGTGTTTGGAGGCACAGGGATCCCGTGTTTGGAGGCACAGGGATCCCGTGTTTGGAGGCACAGAGATCCCGTGTTTGGAGGCACACAGACCCTGTGTTTGGAGGCACAGGGATCCCGTGTTTGGAGGCACAGGGATCCCGTGTTTGGAGGCACAGGGATCCCGTGTTTGGAGGCACAGGGATCCCGTGTTTGGAGGCACAGGGATCCCGTGTTTGGAGGCACAGGGATCCCGTGTTTGGAGGCACACAGACCCTGTGTTTGGGGACACAGGGATCCCGTGTTTGGAGGCACAGGGATCCCGTGTTTGGGGACACAGGGATCCCATGTTTGGAGGCACAGGGATCCTGTGCTGGTGCTCCCTGGCTCTCAGGACATGTCAAACACTCATGGCCCTCGGACAGAAATGGCAGCTCCAGCAGCAGCAGCTGAGCAAGCGGCAGCAGCAGCAGCCTGGGAGGCAGAACAGAAAATCAAACTGAAACCCCCACTGTACTTCCACACCCTGAGAGGCTGAGCCAGGCCAGCACTGAACTCGCTCCCTCTGTGGTGCTGAGGCAGCTCCCGCTCATCCCGTGCTCCTCTCCAGGAATTTCCCCTTCTCTGAGCTCCAGAGGAGCCTTCCATGGCTCCAACACCCAAACCCCTCCGGTACTGCCCTGGGTCAGAGCCCCAGAGCCAGGGGCCACCAGGGGCCATCCTGGGGGAGCCAAGCCAATTTCACAAAGAAATACTGAAAAAACTTCCTTTGGTTTTCTTCTGAAAGAAGATATTTCAGATTTTTTTAAAAATTAGCTCCAAGAATTGATGCATTCAGGGTGATTTGCAATTCATATTTCCTATTTTCTGATTGGTAAAACTCTGGGAATTTCCCTATTCACAGCATAAAATATTTTTTTAAGTGAAATTGCTATAAAAACATCAAACCCATTTTGATGTATGGAGACCATACTCTAAATTCCACTGAAAATTAAATTTGAGGAGTTTTGCTTGGATGTTATGACTTCTTTTTTAAGCTCACTAATACAATTTTCATTTTTTCCACGTAAAACTGGAACTGTAAACAACTTTTGTTCAACAGAATATTCAAATGTTAAAAAAAGTAACTCAATTCAGGTGTTCGATGAATTACTTACATAGATATCCATGAATGCCGCCTGATCAGGGGGTTGATCAATAACCTAATCAATGCTATAGGACAGTCACTGTAGCAGTTACCCTGGGACTAATGTACCCAAAAACTTGTAAGTACAGCAGAAGTTGATTTCATTTGATTTTCCAATAATTTTTATGAACACGCAGACCTGGGGAATGAGCGAGGGGTGCTGGGTGCAGCTGAGACTATGAACAGATGGAATTCTATAGAAATAATGAAAATCTTTTAGAAGATAGGTATTTCACAAACCATAAAAAAAAGGTAAAAGCCCAGTATGTGGTTTATAAACCAGGAACTCAGAGATTGCACATTTCCTACAAATACATTTATGTGCTTTAAAATCCCCCTCGGTGAAGGCTCAAGGCAGAAGTGGCACATTGGGGCAGGCCAGGGGACTCTGCCCCTTCTGCCTCATAAAAACACCTTCTGGGCCACAGCCCTGAGCTGAAAACGGGGTGTTTGACCAGAAACACGGGGGTTAAGTGGGCAGTATTAATTTTAGTAAAAATATTTCCTTCCCAAAGGAAAATCTGGCTGTTCTTTGGAGGGAGGGGAGTGTTCTCAGAAGCCTGAAAGCAGCGGTAAGAAGCAGCACAGGAGAATGGGGCCAGGAGGGCACCCTGGGGTGGGAACACTGCAGCATCACAGCTTGTGGGGTTCTCCCTTTGTTCAAGTTTTGGGGTGAAGTTTTTAGATTTTGATTCCTATGGGGGAGAAACTAATTTCAGCTTAGTTGAGCCAAACAGTGATTCGTGAAGTGCACCAGCAACACACCCCCTGCCCTGGCTTTTCCTTCCTTCCCTTCCTAAAATTTGCCTTGGCAGGGGCCCTGAGTGTCCCTGGGTAAGAGCCCAGGAGAGGAATTCCATTTATTTCCTCCTGCCCTCGGGGCTCTGTCCAACCCACCTGGAGGAGGCCCAGTACAGCCCTGAATTTGTGAGAGCCGTTTCCCACCTGCCTCATGTCAGAATCCCCGGGCAGCTCCCAAAGACAAATCCCGTTTTCCCAGCTGGAATGTGTTTTGTACACCTGCAGGATCAGGCAGCAGAGGAGAATCCTGCAGGGTGAGCGAGGGAGGGAAGGTGCTGTGTCAGGGATTCGCTGTGTCAGGGATTCGCTGCCCGTTCCCACCCTGCTCTGACAGCAGAGCCGCTGCTCGAGGCGCAGATCCCAGCAGCAGCTGGCAGAGGAGTGGCAGGGATTCCAGCAGCAAAGGGATGAGCACGGGCAGGGAAAGGGCATTTCTCCACACTCAGATCTGCTTCTTCACAAAAACTGCAGACATGCCTAAACCTTTGCAGCGTGCTGCAGAGCTGTGCAGCTGTCTCCTTCCTCAGCTCCTTCCAGATTCAAATGCAAATCAAATTTGATGGCCTCAGTCTGTAATTTCGTGCTGTGCTATCCTCTGCTATGCACATTAAGGAAACGAGAAGTGTCTTTGCCATCTATTTTCCCTTTAAATCGGTGGCAAGATTTGCATTAAGACCAGATAAAATCCCTAAATGGGAATCTTCAGGGACTGTAAGGTTTTTTCAAAGCAACTTTGCAAGAATTGGGATGAAGACTGGGGTTTAGCAGTTATTGGTGGGTTTGGTGCTTATCTGAGAACCTGTCCCTGCCAGGGCCAGCTGGACACGGGCTCAGGGTTCTGTGCCCAGGGATGTGCTGATCCCTCAGCCCTAAAGGGAGAAGGGGCGAGCACGAGTTACTCACAGCTCCCAAAGAGGCGCTGCTGCCAAACGGCACAGCTCAAAAATGGGAGTTAAAACCAAAGAATTTAAAAAACACACGAGAGCTCGAGACCCTGAGATGGAGCAGAGCAAGCGGGGTGAAGCCCGGGGAGGGGGTGCCACAGAGCCCTGTACTCACTGTTGGGGTCCACGTTCTCGCAGAGCTCGGTCTTGGCCTCGCCGTTGGGGCGGTCGCTGGGCTTGTGCGACAGGCGCGAGGACATGGTGGCCGCCGTCACCACGGCCTTGAAGCTGCGCTTGCGCTTCTGCACGTTGAGCTCGGGGTGGAAGATGATGATGTAAACCTTGGGCATGTAGAGCATCCCCAGCGCCACCGACGCGCTCAGGTTCATGGAGATGGTGAGCGTGGTGGTTTGGATGTAGAGCTGCGGGACAACAGAGACACGTTACACACCGCGGCCTGGCCAGGCAGCACTTCAGACATCAATTCCCGTTTTACGCTGATTTTTAACCAGTTTGTATGTGTCACACACCACAGGCCTGGCCAGGCGGCAGCAGTTCAGACATAAACACCCATTTTACACTGATTTTTAACCAGTTTGTATGTGTTACACACCACAGGCCCACACACTTCAGGCCTGGCCAGGCGGCAGCACTTCAGACACAAACACCCATTTTACACCGATTTTTATCCAGTTTGCAATGAAGATGTGTGAGCAGAGACCTTGGCATTGCAGCCACCGTGATGTCCCACACAAATCCCCTGCCTGATCCACCAACAGCCCCAGTGCTGGAGATGTCCAGTGGCCTCAGCACAATTCCCACAGCAAGTTATATCACAGCTTTTGTTCGTTATTTAAAGAGTGCAGACCAGATCTGTACTGAAATAATTCTGATATAAATCAAGGTTTAGCTGAGCTGTGAGTTACAGAAGAGGAGCTATAATAACATGGGTTAGTAGAAATCTCTGACTTTTAAAAACACTGAGGAAGGTGGCATTTTCTTGTTTTTACTGTACTTTAATTCTCTACAATTCTCTGAAATCACTTTGCAGAGGGTACACAACCATTTCTGTGCTCGTGACATTCAGCCGTGCTCGGTGTTGTAGAAAAATATTTTCAAGTCAGACAACAGGTACCGAGATGAGTATTCAGGATTAAAAAAGGTACTCTGCAAGTACACAGGGGTAGAAAAGCCTTTTTTATCCCTTTTTTAAAACTGTCTTTTCATAGGACACGTGTATCAGATAAACCAGAACAATTCTCACGACTTGAGAGGATCAGCACAGTTAAAGGCACAGAGGGAGCACAGCACAGGTGTGAGGGAGCTGAGGGGGCAGCAGCATCTCTGCGGATCCTCTTCAGAACTGGATCTACAGGAAACCCAGAGATGGGGAATCACCCCACACTGCTGAGGGCGGCTGCTGCACAAGCTTCCTCTGCTCCTCCCGTTCAGCGCTAATCCCGCTGAGCTTCTGATGGCAAAACTGAGGACAACACGAATATCTCCAGAGTCACTGTCACCCTGTCCCACAGCCACCTCGGGGGAGCTCTCAGAGCCTCCACACCAAAACGCTGGGTGTGCCCTGACCCAGCCGCTGGCTGTCCCTGCAGGTGACACCGAGGGGTCCCCACACCTCTGTCACCCCCTTTCACACATGAACTGGGGGTTCTGCAGCACTGCCTGGACCCCCCAGCCCCACGCTGCAGCCAGGGGCTCCTGTGCTCCAGGGCTGCCCCAGCAGGGACTGGGAGCTGCCTCACCCGGGCATCGTTTGATCCCAGCCCTTCCCTAATCCTGGGCCGCTCAGGAGCTGCGCCCAGCAGAGCAGCAGCACCTCAGGGATGCATTTTTATCTTCTCCTGCTCGGAAGGGCGGAAGGTGAAATGATTATTTAATCAAAGGGGTCTTGGGCAGCACCCCGCCAGCCGAGCTCCCACCTTGCAAGCGCTGATGGGAGATAAAAGGCGAGGGAGAAAGGAGCGTTTGTAGAACAAGGAGCGATGAGTGACACACAAAGCTTCTCATGACAAATGGGAGCAGCGTAAAGATAAGGGAAACTAATAGATATGCTTATTATGCAGAGCCTCAGTTTTATGTGTTTTATCTCTGCTTTGTGGTTTTACCAGTCAGACATAAAAATGCAGTTTACGTGAAACTATTTCATTTCTTATTTCACTTCTTCTGATAAATTCTCGGGAAGCATTTTAGATGAATGCAAATGGGTGACTTAAAGTACAAAGGATCAGATTTAACTGACAATGGGACTCTAATAACTCATGCGTGCCTTTTACAGCTGCCTGCTGAACCTGGCAGCTCCCGAACCTGAGATGAAATTAAGAAATTAAGATGCAGATTTGGTGAGAGATGCTCGAACTTGACATGAATGAGAACCGGGATGGAGCTTGCTCAGCCTGGAGGGGAGAAGGCTCTGGGGTGACACAGTTGTGGCTTTGCAGTGCCTGAAGGAGCCACAAGAAGCACGGAGAGAGCATTTACAAGGGCCTGGAGGGACAGGGGCTTTAAACTGCCCGAGGGCAGGGCGGGATGGGAGATTGGGCAGGAATTCCTGGCTGGGAGGGTCTGAGGCCCTGGCACAGGGTGCCCAGAGCAGCTGTGGCTGCCCCTGGATCCCTGGCAGTGCCCAAGGACGGGGCTGGGAGCAGCTGGGACAGTGGGAGGTGTCCCTGCCATGGCAGGGGTGGCACTGGGTGGGATTTAGGGTCCCTCCCAACCCAACCATTCCATGAGTGGAAGTGCTGCCAGGGGAAGTCACGACTTTCTAAAACCAGTCTGGTGTTGGTCTCCCAGGGCCACTCCCCGGGAGGGTTTGAAGCCACATCTGCTCTGACAGGAGGACAAAGTCATTCTGAAGGGTCACCCTCGCTCAAGGCTCCCTCTCTCTCAAGCAGACTCTGATTTTTGACAAATTTTCACTTCACACGCCGCGTTACAAATGCACCGACTTTGAAGCAGGCACTGGAGAAAACCCAACCCCGAGGACATCATTCACATGCAAAAGCACCTAGATTTTATCACTTCTTTTACATAAGTGATTTCCATTTGAATTTTAGATTTTTATGTTTTCCAGATTCTTGCTTTATTCATGCAAATCACAAAAAATTACCTTCAAAACCTTGAGAGAAAATTGGACTGGCCTGGAATACACACATCTAATAACCGGCAATTTTTATAGAACAAAACCCAGCAGTGGCTGGTTTGGCACGAACTGTGATTTCTCTGGGAAGCAAAGCACTGCAGGATCAGAGCTTGGCCAGCCAAGGAGAGATCTCCAGCTGCTGGGCCAGAAGAACTGAACTCACAGTTTATAGAACAACCGAACTCAGAGCTGCAGAGAAGTCCCTTCAGGAGTCAGAAATGCTTTTTGCAGGCTAAAGCTTTGCCTTGAGTCTAATCAGGAGCAACTGCTCCTCTTCTCTAATTCAGCTTTCTAATTATGCACTGAATTGTGTTATGTTGCAATATGGAAATAAAGTGGGAACTTGAGATATTTTTGGACTTGCGCTATTACAAGCCAATTTATCTCACTTTTATATGGGAATTAAAACAAATGTTCTTACAGATGAAGTAGACGGTTTATAAATCTTCCAGAAGGCTTTTCCAGGTCAGCTGAAGATTCTATCTCATTCCCTACATTATGTTGTGCAAATATAGGAATGAGAAACACTTTTTAATAAAAATTAAAATCAGCTTCCCCCGAGTTAGGTGTTTGCAAAACCTCGGGAGGTGAAGGGCCCTGAATGCCAATGGGGCCTCAGCCATTTCGGGGGTGGGTGGGTGGGCACACAGTGGGTCCTGCAGCACAGCCCCTCCCTCAGGGGCTCTGGGCCCTCCCTGGACACCCCAAACACACCTGGACACCCCAAATACACCTGGACACACAGACACACCTGGGCACACAGGCACAGCTGGACACACAGACAAACCTGGACACACAGACACAGCTGGGCACACAGACACACCTGGACAAACAGACAGACCTGGACACACAGACACAGCTGGGCACACAGACACACCTGGGCACACAGACACAGCTGGACACACAGACACAGCTGGACACAGACACCGCTCCCGCTCCCCACACAGGTCGGTTTCTGGGAGATTAAGGGAGCAGCCAAGTCCTCCCCCAGGGCTGCATAGGGACACGGGGGTAACACACCTGCTGCCGTTTGGTTTTGTCCTTTTTCTTTTATCTATTCTCTGTATCCTTTACACAAACACTTGTAGATTTGTAGCTTCCTATTGCAGCTCAGCCTCAGCATTTCCCCGGGCAGGAGGACAAAGCAAATCCCAGGCCCCTGTCCCATCCTGGCTCTCCCTGGCTGCCAAGGCTGAGGACTTGTTCGCCCGGGGCTCTCACCCAGGGCAGCTCTGACCACACCAGGAGGCTCCTGGGACCTGCCCACCGCTGCTGCTGGGTCACCAGAGGCTCTGCAGGTGATCAGAACCTTCAGTCACAGCGGGGCTTGGCTGGGTTTCAGGCACAGCCCGAGGGAAGAGCTCCAGAAATCCCATTATCAGCCCTCAGAAGTGTCTAACATCTCTTGCTTGGCATTCCTGTTTGTGATCATAGCTCTAAAATAAGTTACACATCACTAAAAGAGACAAACACCAAGAGCAGCACATGTAATGTACATCCTCAACTTCTATTATTGAAATAATGGCTTTTCCCTCTCACACGGGCTGAGCACTTGGCTTTTTTGAGCTAGAAATAATTCTTCATCTGTCACTTCTCCCAAAAAACAAAAAAAAAGCAAAGGAAAAAAGAGAAAGCCTTCATTTCATTGCTCCCCCTCGCCACTGCACTGCTAAATTGACTGACACACAATCTTGGCATTTTCGGGTATTCAGAGCCAGGCTCTGGCTGCTGTTGTAAATCATATTTCTCCACACTTATTGCATTTTGTTCATTTTATACATGACCAGAGATTAGAGTTCAAATGAAACAGATTTTGCTATCCTTCTTATATTCCAAACGTCACCAGTCTAGAAATCTTTAATTTTACTAACTTCACCTATTGAATAATTCAATGTAAAAGGAGGAAAAAAACCCCAACCCTGCAACCCTCAGCTCGAGATTTTGGTGAAAATAAAGTGAGACCCCAGGGCTGCGTCTCTGCAGGATGGTGGGCACCGCACAGTGCTGGGACTGTGGCACTGGGATGTCCCCAAGGGGCACACGATGTCCCCAGGGGCTCATGATGTCCCCAGGGACACACAATGTCCCCACCAGGCCAGGCTGCTCCAAACCCTGCCATCACCAATACCACAAATCCCCAAATCCCTGTGCTCAGCTTTAAGAGAGAAGCTCTGGAAGTTTCCAAAGGTTTCCATCAGACCCACCAGGGCCACCCAGCCCCGCAGAGAGTCCTGATGGGGCCCTGACCTTCCCAGAACCATTCCCAGGATCAAACACGGCTTGTAAGGATGGAGCCCAGGCAGCCTCCCCACACACACCCCATTCCTCCCCAAACAGCTGCTCCGTGAACACCAGGAAAAGCTCTCTCTCAATTTTCCTTAAATTACTAAAGCATTCCAGAACAGAAAATAAACCCAGGTCAAACGGTTTTAAGACAATTCCGTTTGCGTGAGCTGGAGGAACGAGCAGGAGGAGTATCAGTGGAAGGTATTGGTTGCAGAGACACAAACCAAGTGCAGGTTACTGTGTGTGAGGAACACACAGCTGGGCAAGGAAATGGGACACTAAAAACGTGATGGCCTTCAGCAATGGTCCTGCATAATGAACCAGTGCTGAGGAACCTGGCACACCCAGAGTTCCAGAATCTCCCTTTGCAGTCACCCAGGACACAGGGAGCTGAGAAAGAGACAGAAAATCCTGAAGAATAGAAAGGTATTTAAAAAAAAAACCAACTTTAGATGCTTAACCTCATGCTGATCATGTGTTCAGGCAAACCCCTCTGATCACCAGGCTGAGGAATTAAATGTTCTTCCAAGAAGTCTCCATCAGAGCAGGAGAGATGCTGGCATTTAGTACCCAAGACAGGAGAACCTGGAGTGATGTTTAGGTTTCCTTGGAAAAACTGGGATAACGCTAAGGTTTCTCTGTCTTCCCACAATGGAGGTGCCTTTCCCTGGAGTAAAAATCCCCGAAGTTTGGGGAAGAACCTGTAGTGCCAGGACAGGGGGAATAGTTTCCCACTGCAGAGGGCAGGGTGGGGGGACTCTGGGAAGGAACTGACCCTGACATTCCCAACTCTGCCATAACTCCCAGGGACACACACTGGGAGGGTCGGGTGCTTCTCTCCATCCTTTGCACGGAGCCTTCGGGAAGCTGCAGGAGAAAGGCGAGGCAGGAGGCAGCTCAGAGCATGGGGAACCACCCTCTAGGGAGCAGTGAGATGGAAACCCATCAGCAGGAGCTCCAAAAGCCCCTCTGGCTCTCGGGCTGGCTCTGCACCCCCAGGACACTCCCGTGAGCGTGGGCAGCTGAGATCCCGGGGCGGGAGGGGTGAGGGGGTCACGCCAGGACGGGCTGGCAGCCAGAGCAGCCCCCGGAGCAGCTCCGGGATGTGCCCGGGGTTGTCATGGCAATGGGAACTCCGCGAGTGCAGCCCCCGGGAGCTGCAGCTCTGCCTTGACAGCGCTGGAAACGCTGCCAGGATTATTCCCAGCCTGGAAAGGAGAGCCACAGATGCCCCGGTGGTTCTCGCTCCACTCGGGCTCCTTAGCCAGTCTGGGGGTTGCAGTTCTGTTTTACTGCCCAGTAAATCTCTCAGCCACGCGTTACGGCAGCAAGCAGCCCTCTCACGTCAGGTGTTCGGGTCTTGCAATATTAAATCCATAATCCAGAATTAATAAACACAAGCATTGCTAGAGCTTCCCAACCACACAGTTCAGCTCTCACTGAGAAAACACAGCAAAGGGAACAAGCCAAGCCCTAAGCCAGCCTCACCCGAGGGGCTGATCCAGGCCAGCAGGGCGGGACTGCCCGGGACAGGGCTTCTCCTGCTCTGACTGGGGTTAAGAATGAGCTGTAATCCAGTGCCCATCCCACTCAGGCTTTCCTGAGCCATCCCTCTGCAGTCCTGCCAGGATGAAATCCCAGGTGGTTCAGCCAGGCCATGCCCCTGACGAGGAGCAGAGATCCCTGCAGAAGGTTCATCTCACAGAGCAAGCGGCACCACCTTTTTTCTGTCCCTTCGCTGCCATTCTGCCTCCCCTGCTGCAGCCATATGAGTGTTTGATTTATGTCCAGCCAGCCTGGCCCACTTGGAAGCCTTTCCCTGAGATCACAATGCTCTGAGACACTCCAGTTAATAAATTCCCTTTTTCTCCACCTGCTTCAGCAACTGAACATCCTCCATCTCCCGACACACCGGGCTCACAAACAAACCTGCCCTTTAACTGAGGCAACCCAGTACTCCCAGAACTGCTTCCCAGTATATTCCCAGCTCAGCCAGGGAGCAGAACCTCAACCCAATCCCACAAAATATTCCTTGCCCGCCGATGGCCCCAGTCCTGCCTGTCGTCACCTCACTTCCCCCAGTGCTACAAACCCCCAAAACCCAGCTGGGATCCTTCAATGTCAGTGAGGGGTGACCCAGGCTCATATGGAGAATATATTTCATACATTTGCATACAAAGTAAGATCTAATTCTGCTCGGAGACCTTCAGGGGAATTTGAAGTGCGAGCGGGTGTCAGTGCAGGAGGGGGAGAGGGAAGGGATAATCCCACATTTATTGCTTCTCTTTAAAGACCTTTGGAGTAGAACGCTGGCAATAAAAGCACTGACAAATATACATACATGAAGCAAGCCAGTTTTTCACTGACTTTTGAAATGCTAATGTAATTATTATTTAAACCAGAGCATTTACATATTGCTTTGGCTACTTAGAAGAAACTTGTAATGGCTGGACATGGCCTCTGCCACCACAGTGCTGGGACGGAACGAGGAATGAGCCTGGGGACTAAAGGCTGCATCGAGTACCCAGCGCAGTCAGCAATTCATTTACTCTTGTCACTGGGTTATTTATTTAGTTATTTATTTATTAGCATGCCCAGAGCAGCTGTGGCTGCCCCTGGATCCCTGGCAGTGCCCAAGGCCAGGCTGGACGGGGCTTGGAGCACCTGGGACAGTGGGAGGTGTCCCTGCCATGGCAGGGGAGGCACTGGAGGGGCTTTACGGGCCCTTTCAGCTCAAAGCATTGTGTGAAAATGATTTCACTTTCTGAAGGGTGAAAGTGAACAGGGAGTGTGGCAGAGCTGCCTGAAAGAATGGGAGATTCCTGGATAAGGCAGCAAGGCCTTTGTCCTGACCAGCCATCATTAGGAATTTAAACCCTGGCACGAGGAAAACAATTCCTTCTATTAGAGAAAAACAATTTATACCTCAAAACAACCGAAAAAAGGGTCAGACATGGGGTGTGGGCACAGCCCCAGCCCCACAGGCTGGACCCACCCAGAGAACAGCTCAGGTGTCCCTGCAGGAACGGTGAACCCGGACAGGTCACCCTGAAACCCTGCCAGTGAATGGCAGCACCTCCCTGGGCACAGATACCCTCTCTGTGCACTGCCAGGTGTGTGCCAGCAGTGCCCAGGTGTGTGCCAGCCCCTCCAGGTGTGTGCCAGCCCCTCCAGGTGTGTGCCAGCCCCTCCAGGTGTGTGCCAGCCCCTCCAGGTGTGTGCCAGCCCCTCCAGGTGTGTGCCAGCCCTGCCATGTGTGTGCCAGCCCTCCACACCTCGGGAGAACGCCCCAGGCAGGAGAACACACCAGGAACACACCGGGAACACGCCGGGGACACGGGAAGGGTCCGGGATTCTCGTTCCCGTGTTCCGGGGGGCACCGGGTGCGGTTCATTTTCTCCGCTATTCCTTCGGGGCGCTGCGAGTTCGCGTTTAATGAACTCCGCGACCCGACCCCGCAATTCGCGTTGCCACTAATGTATCACAATTAGCACAAACCGTTGCCATGGCAACTGCCCGGAGCATCATCATCCCCACCCCGGCGCTGCCTTACGCAATCCTCGGGCTCCGTGACACGCAGACGGGCGGGTGTTGTCATGCTAAACCGGGAATGGGTAATCCCACAATACCAGATGATTTAGGTGTTCATTTAAATGAGATTTAATTACAAAAAGTCTATCATTTTAGGACCTGCCAAATTCCAGTCGCCCCACGATCCCCCGTATCTTTGGGAGGTACCCGTGTGCATCAACGCTAATCCAGAGCTCCTCTCTTAATTATCGAACGCTGCTTTTTTATGGCAGGAATAAACCAAATCTCCATCTCAGACGCTGCGCTGACAATTCACAGCAATCTCCAAACCGTTCTCGCCGCGGTCTGACCAAGCGATCCCCTGTCCTGCACCATCCCAGCTCCTCAGTACCAGCTCCGAGTTCACTCTGGAATTGCCTCCCACACCTCAGTCATACCTCAGAGACACCGCAGGCTGGACTCTGAATTATTCAGAGCTCCCGATCAGCAGCTTCCTTTGGGCTACTCAAACCAGAATATTACAGGGGGAGAAAAACCCGAGTTTTAAACCCAAATCAGCTCACGTGTTTAACTCACCCCGGCCTGACAGAAGCTGGCGACCCGCGGCCGCAGGAGGGGCTGGCGCTGCCCAGGGAAATCCTCGCTCGGGTCCAAATCAGACCCAAGCACAGCCAGGGCTCGGGTCCGGCTCTGCACGAGCCGCCAGCACCAGGGGGACGTGTCCAGGCCCTGACCTCCCTCTCTTATCTTCAGCCATTATCAGATTTCATCTCCCAGTCAATAAAACCCGCTAAAACAACATTGATTTTGGAGTTCTGCAGAATCAAATCACTTGACTTCCTTGGTCCTCCAATTAAGGCACCAGAATAAATCTTAACTACTCCCTAATACCAGTTTTCACGAGACTTTCTTCAGCTGTAATCACGTTTAAGCACCTTGGCTAAACTAATTGATTTCCACTGCTTTTCCTTCCCAGCCCCGGCGAGAGTCTGTGCGGCGCTTCCCGTGCATCTCCTCCAGCAGCCTGCTGAATTCCTGCCGCCAGCTCCGTTGTTAGGCAGGACCTGCTCCACTACTAAAAAGAACGATCTTGTCTCCAAATGATATTTAATTATCTCCATTAAACATTACAGGCTGCTCTGATGCCGGAGATGTAAATCAGAGGGAACAAGAGGAAGATGAGAGCATATTGTTCATCGCGTGTTTTGTCCTCCTACTCCCCCTGCACTCTCTTCAGTAAGTGTCTCCCGAGGTGAGGCCAGCGCAGATCTTGTGCGCACTCGAGTTATTCAATTTATAACACAACATTATTTTTCGCTGGTGAGACCATGAGGCTCGGGGGCCTGGGCAGGGTTAAACCTCAGCTCTCCCCGCTGTGGCAGAGGCAGCGAAGGGCTGAATGGATGGTGTTTAATGAGCAATTAACAGCGCTAGAAGAGCTGTTATTGCTGAGTGATCCTTTGTCTCACCGCCTTCCCCAGCTGGGCTTTGGCACCACAGACACTCCAGCCCTCCAAAGGCCAAGTGCCACCACAGCGTGAATCGCCCCTGGTGACACCCTGACATCATCACCGGGGCTGCTGACCCTGAGAAGCCCTTCAGGAGGGCCCGCTGACAATTACCGGGGTCACTGGGGCTCTGCTGCGCCATCGGCAGGGGCACGGCTGGGATACACCAGGTGAGGAGTCCTGAAAATTCAGTGTGGGGTCAGAGCCGGGTGCTCCCAGCCGCACTGCCCGCTCTGGGAAAGGAAATGTGAGATCTTTGGTTCCTGCTGCTGAGACAGCGCGGGCACGTCCCCGACAGCAGAGATGGAAACGGTGTCAAACCACCCCAGTGCTGAGGGAAAGAGCCTTCCTTGGGTTCTTCTCACACCAACCATGGCGAGGGCAGCACTGCCCCTCCGAGAGCCCTTCCTGAACAGGGAAAACCAGGAAAAACACAACCCCTGCTCCTTTCCCATCTGTCTCCTCACCCCTTCTCTCACGGGCTAAACCCCTTCCCTCTGAGAGCCTTTCCATGTGGCACAGGGCACCGACCCCCTGCAGCAGCTCCCAGCCCCTTCCTGCTCTCAGCAGCTTCCTCACCAGCAGCTTCTGCCCAATTCCCCTGGATGAAGCAAACGCAGAGTTTAAAAAGCTGTTATTTTGAAATGCAGAAATACAAATGTGCCCCAAATCACTTCTGACATGGTACAGTTGGGACACAAATTTTTTGCTTCAGTCTACAACAATTCATTGTTGTTTCTCTTTAACCTTCTGCTGAGCTTATGCCTCAAAGACAAAACACAAGGCAATTTCTGTGACCGAGTATGATGGTTTCTACTTTTATTATTATTACATGCCTGCTTAAACCACTTAAAACCACAAATAAATCCTTCCAGTCAATATTTCTGCGTCCATCTCTTACATACAGAGAATGCTACTTTTTGCTTTTCATTAAATTGGCCTTGCTAGACTGAAAATGCTCTTTGCAGAGCAGCTCTCTCCTCCCCTGCAATCCCAGCTGTGTTTAGCGCTGGTGTGCACAGAGGAGCTGGCGTTTGGAGCCAGAGGATCAACCCCAGAGCAAACTGCAGCCGTCCCCAGCACCCACAGAGGCCTGGCTTTGTGGAGGGGAGATTCCCCTCCCAGTGCCTGCAGCTTGGGAAGTTTTACTGGTTTTGGAGGGAAATTTTGGTTGAAGGAGATTAGATATGCAGATTAGGTATTGGGAAGGAACCAAGCCCAACCACTCCCTGAATGGCTGACTCCAAAGCTGGATCCCACCGTGGTTTGGAGCGGGATGGAGCCCTGGCCCTGCCCATGGGAAGTCCCTGCTCCGGGACACCCATCCATGAGCCCTCTCCAAGCAAGGCTTCCCCTGGCTCTTCCTGCTCCTCTCCTGGCCGTTCTCCTCGCTCCTCCCATGTTGTTCCTGTTTATTCCCAAACAAACAGCAGAAAGTTTCCACTGCAGCTGCGAGCCCAGCAGTGAAGGGAGCTGCTTCTGCAGGGGCTTCTCCCCTTGGGCCCTTTGCAGCTGCTCTCATAACCCCTCACAGGAGATGAGAAGTGCTCAAGGACCAATTCCTGCTGCTGACAGCCCTGATCCAACCAAGCCCTGACTCCAGCACCCACGTGCAGCAGGAGAATTGAGAAACATCTGCGTAACTCGCATTGTATTCAACAGGCCCTCCACGGATCTGCTTTTGTTCCTGGATGAGCTCCGAATCAGCAGCCATTATTTGTGCCTGCAAACACCGTGATTGTGTTTGTGCAGCGCCAGGGCAGAGCCTGACTGTGCTCAGTGACTCTGCCTCACACCCAGCACCAGCAACGGGACCCACATTCGCTGCTTTCTGCAGCAAAACCCAGCCTGGACCCAACGGGACCCACACTCTGCAGCAAAACCCAGCCTGGACCCAACGGGACCCACATTCTGCAGCAAAACCCAGCCCAGACCCAACGGGACCCACACTCTGCAGCAAAACCCAGCCTGGACCCAATGGGACCCACACTATGCAGCAAAACCCAGCCCAGACCCAACGGGACCCACACTCTGCAGCAAAACCCAGCCCAGACCCAACGGGACCCACATTCTGCAGCAAAACCCAGCCTGGACCCAACGGGACCCACACTCTGCAGCAAAACCCAGCCTGGACCCGACGGGACCCACACTATGCAGCAAAACCCAGCCTGGACCCAACGAGACCCACATTCTGCGGCAAAACCCAGCCTGGACCCAACGGGACCCACATTCTGCGGCAAAACCCAGCCTGGACCCAACGGGACCCACATTCTGTGGCAAAACCCTCATTTGCTGCTTTCTGCAGCAAAACGCAGCCCGGACCCCAGCCCCCAGCCCCAGCAGGACACCTGTCCCCTGGCCAAGCCTGCGGGGGGACAATCCTACAGTGCCTGGCACAGGAGTGGCTCCCAGTGCCACCCCTGAGCCCCTGCCATGGGACTGCTCCAAACTGCAGCACTGGAGAGATCAGGGCTGCAGGAAGGTGTCAGTGCCTCTGGGACAGCACATCGTCTTTGTGATACCCTCATCTTCAGCCCTGCATGCGCAGGAAATCCAAAATGTTCATAAAAACCACAGAACTTCCTTTGGGATCACCAATCTCGTCACCAACCCAGCACCACTACCACGTTCACCCCCAAATCACGTCCTGAAGTGCCACCTTCACCCTTGTTCTGGACACTCCCAAGGATGGTTTCACAATACCTGTGGAAATCCAGTATCACAGATCGACACCACGTGCAAAGACATTCAAACAAACTTACCCTCCCCTGTCTGGAGTGAATTATTTTGTGTTTGATTCCTTTTTAGCCAACTTTGAAGGGCTGTTCTGTAACTGTGCAGCCACCCCTCGTTCCTGTGAGTGGCTCCCCCGAGCCCAGCACTGCTCAGATGTTAATCCCAGCACTGGGCTTTGCAAGGCTGAGATCTTCCCGTTGCTGCTTCAGGAATTCAGCAAACGGCAAAACCCCCCCAGCCCCGCCCAGCAGCGTGGCTTGGTCGGTGCAAGAGCTCTGCTGGGGAAATTACGCTGTCAGCTGAAGGGAGTTTGACATTCAGAGGTATCACAACGCAAGCAAAAAGAAAAGTTTCATCAACACGGTAATTACTGCTCTGGACTCCACGGAGCCGCAATTATTTCCCGGTGAGGGGCTGTCAGTTTGTGCTGCAGATAAAAACTGTTGATAGGGCTGCCAGGGGCCCGTGCAGAGATGGCTTTTCAGATGTAAAACCCTCCTGGCAATTCCACATTTTCTAAAAAAAAGCGAGGAACAAAAAAAAGTACATGTCAACACCATGCATTAAACACCTACACGTTTTTTCCTTTAAAAACTGTGTTGCTTTTTAGCCAGAGGCAGTGAAGTATGCATTAGAAATTCCAGGGGAAAAAGAGACCTTCCCTGCCCACTTTTCCTGTTCCGGCACCGTGAGTGCGCCCAGGGCAGGGGCAGCTGTGGCCTGCGCAGGGGTGGTGATGCTGAGAGCCACGGGCACAGCTGGGCTCACAGGGGAAAAGCACCACAAATATTCCCAAATCCACTGTTCCAGTCCAACAGGGATTGCCCGGACTTGGGGCTCTCGGGGAACTGGTCAGAATGGAGATGCAGGAGGAGCTGGGCCAGGGCAGGGTCAGGCTGGCTTTAGGGAAAAGATCTTCCCCAGAGGGTGCTGGGCACTGCCCGGGCTCCCCAGGGAATGGGCACGGCCCCACAGAGCTCCAGGAGTGTTTGGACACTACCCCAGGGTGGGATTGTTGGGGGATCTGTGCAGGGAAGGAGCTGGACTGGATGATCCAGCCCAGGATAATCTGGGATTCTCACCTCTGTAATGCCCTCTTTGCTGGGTTCCATTTATTTTCCCATCTTCCAAATGATTTCTTTCCTGTCTCCTCAGCAAAGCTGGGAATGGACAAGGCTGGAATTACCCCAGCAGAGAGATCCCTCCCTGCCAACATCAGACATCAAAGTGGCCACTCAGAGGCTTCAGAGGGTCCCTGGGCAGCCCCTCTGTCCCAGGTGGGGACAGGAACCGAGTCACTCCTGCCTCAGTGAGCCCCCGTGAGCCAGCACAGACCCAAATGGGGTGTCCCTGCTCCGGTACAGACACCTGCTCCAATAATCACCAATAACTGATCGTTAATTACCTCTCAGCTCTCCCCTGTCAGGCGCTGCCGCGTGAGGAGGAGCTCACCCCCGTGCCTGCCCCACCCTCGCTGCCCGAGACCCCTCCCCAGGTAATTGTGTGGAACACGATCGTGGCCTTGGGCTCTGCCTGCTCGGCGTTTGCAATTCGATTTTACTACAAAAGTGCAGATCAACATGAAAGGAGCATTACAATGCAGCAAATGTGATAAACCAGAGCGACGCTCCGTGTACCTTCTGCTTCTGTTCTTTCAAGAATCATAATCACCATTAATTTATGGTCTTCTGAGGAGGATCTATTTACTCCAGTCAGCCCTTATTTCACTCGCAGTGTGCACGTGTGCTGCTCCTGCCTCTCAGTACCTGCCTGGGCAATGGAGAGGACACAGACCTGCATGTCCAGGGTCCTGCAGCCTGGCTGAGCAGGGTCTGCACAGGGGCGGGTGCCTGGAGGGGAGAGCCCCAGGTGGGATAAAGCAAAGATGGGAATCCCTTTCCCAGGAGAGCCCTGGCTTGGGAACACAGTGCAGCACTGGGGGCAATCTATTGATTACCAAAATGTCTGTTTTTTCCGGACACACCCTGGAAGAGCAGCGGTGTCACCCCCCACAGCCTGGCCGAACCCTGGTGAATAATTCTGCCCACTTTGGTTTGCCAAATCTTCCCCTGAGACACATCCTGCACAGCCACAAGCTAAACCAGCTCCAAAGGTTCCTCAGAGCACAGCCATGACCCTGAAGCACACCTGAGTTCCCTCTCACCTGTCCTGATCCCAGTGAGAGCCCGCTAGCACATCACAGAGGCCATTCCCTCCTTCCCAGCCATCCCTGCCATGTCACAGAGGCCATTCCCTCCTTCCCAGCCATCCCTGCCATGTCACAGAGGCCATTCCCTCCTTCCCAACCGTGTCACAGGGGCCATTCCCTCCTTCCCAGCCATCCCTGCTGTGCCACAGAGACCATTCCTTTACTCAAAAGCTGGGATAAAAATTTTTGGTTAGTTCTACAGAAATTTAAAACTGAAACCCTGCAGACACTTGGAGGATCTCCAGACCATGTGGCTCCAGCCTGGAGCCTCTGAACTGCAAGGAGGTGAAGCTGCTCTCCAGCTCAGGCTGGGCTCAGCACAGCTCTAACGCCAGATCCTTCAATTCCAGGGTGTTCTCAGGGATACAATCCAGGCTGGATAAAATTAAGAACTTCAGCATCTGCACATGCAGATAGGGAGGTGAATCAATGAGGGGAATTCCTGCTACCAGAATCCTCCTTTAAACAAAAGCTGCAATCCCCCTCTGTCCCCGTGTGAACCCCAAATCTCGGCAGATTCAGCCACATTCCCTGGGAGCCCCAAAGCCTGATTGCCTCCGCGATCCAACAGGGTAAAACTCCAACAAATGTTGCATTAAATTCCTCATAACTCCCCAATCCACATATGCAGAGTTGCCATAGCAACTGTCAGCTCAAGCCTTCCCAAGGGAGAAAATAAAAGTGTGTCCTACCTGGCTAATTGGTATTTGTGTTACAGAGAATTGAAGGGTAACTCAGTTTCACCAAAAAATAGAACACAGACTGAAGTGCTCTGGTGCTAATGTGGCATTATTTAATCTGAACAAGGACCCATTTTGCATGTACCTTCAAATTATAGTATTTATGGAACACTCAACACAATAAGTAAAAGTGTTGCTGCCAAATACGCCTGACTTGCCCTGCTTATTGATTTGAATAAAAGGGGCACTGAAAAAAATAGAGAAACGAGGAGGAAGGTGGAGGAGCTGATGGGGTTTGGGACTTTGAATTTCATAGTGGTTGCATTACAAAAACCTAAAAATAACCCCCAAAAAATCCCAACACCTTACAGCCAAAAGTTCATGCAGAAAAAAGCTGATGGAAGGTGACAACTCTTTGCCCTATTCCAGCTTTTCCCTATTTCTCATCATTGCAGGAAGAATAAAGCTGCCAAGCAGGACAACCACCCTGGCTGAACAACAGTCACCCCTCACTCAGCCATGATTAGAGCTTTTTTAACTTGAAAAAAGCTCTGAAAATCATTCAAGAAAAAAAAAAATCCCACTGGCAGGATATATTCAGGAGCACGCTGACAGTTCTCACCGGCTTGCAATCACATCCAGAACGGCATTATTTTAATCTTAGCACAATTACTAAATAAAATCAATCACAGCTCTGAGGCAGCAGAACCTCTATGAAACATGAAAATATAACAATGACACCTCTCTCTCTCTCTCAGCCCAATGAGGTAATCTGAGAGAATGAGAGTTTAGGGGAATATTCAGCTTCTCTAGAAGGGCCTGCCCACCCTCCCAGGGTGGGATTCATTCCGTACATCCAGTCTGAATCTCCCCTCCTTCAGCCAGAGGCCACCAAGGGGCTCTCTGTCACACACACCCCAGGGGAAGGGGCTTTGTGAGCAGAGCCAGCACAGTTCCTGTCCCCGAGCCACGTCTGGCTCCTCAGGGGTCACACAGCATTTGTGGGACGGACACCAGAGACAGGAGGGCACAACCATGGAGCTGGACAGTGCCTGGGCACGGAGCCCCGGGAGCTCTGTGTGCCAGCCAGGGAGCCCCAGGAGCTCTGTGTGCCAGTCAGGGAGCCCCGGGAGCTCTGTGTGCCAGCCAGGGAGCCCCGGGAGCGCTGACACTGGGGAGGGACGAGCACATCCCACACCCCACACCACCAAACCAAGCCTGTTAACCACACCTGGCCACAAATCACAGCGCACCACGGGCTCTCTCCGTTTGTGAGAGCGGACAGAGAACCAGGCTGAACAAACTCAAGCTGTGGAAAGGTCTGAAATCTGCTTTCACCGCGAGCCACCTCCCAAACACCTCATGGTTCATCTCCATCCCAGAGAAACTCAGATCTTTGGCCTTCCTCACATCACCCTGCCTCCCTCCACTTGCTGCAACAGCTCCTGCCTGAATTATTCACCTTTTATGAATTACCTGCAGCACGTTGCTGGGGTTTTTTTTGTTGTTGGAGATGTTATTGTCTACCCTGAACAAGGCAGGTGTTTTCAATATGCCTTCCACCAAACAACATTATGCTTGTATTTATCGATAAAATAAAATAAATCCATACACTGAAACCCACAGTGTTATATATAACCCCATTGCTCAGTTTAAAAGATTGTGCTGCATGAGATTTTCCAGCAGGTGCAATTTCCATTTCAGCGCAGACGTGTGTGGCTAAGCTAAGGCACAATATTTTCCAGAGGAAAGATCTGACAGGAAATCAGTAGCGAGCACCAAAAAGCACAATCCCTGCACCCCCACCCGAGAGGAGCGACAGAAAAGAAGGAAAAGCAGCAGGGCAGGAGGGGCAGAGCCCCAGGAGCAGGGCCAGCATGGGGGTTTGGCACTGGTGCCACAGCCTGGGAGCTACCCAGCCCTGCAGGGACACGGGGACAGGGACAGTCCCTGGACCACCCACGCCCGGCCACAGCACAGGGGCGTCACACTGGGGGCTCTGCTGGACTGACCAGAGCAGCTTTCAGCCCAAGGAATGGGGATGAGCCCCAGCAGCGCAGAGCAGCCACTGCTGTCCCTGTCCCCAGTGTCCCCAATGTCCCTGGGCTGGGCACAGCACAGTGAGGGGCTGCTGCCCTGTGTGACACCAGGTCAGCCACCCTCTGCTCTGCTGTCCCGCACAGGCTGTGCAAGGATCCAGCAGCTCCCCAGGCCAGGCTGGGTTCAGCCCCAGGAGCACACGGAGGCCTCAGGCTTTCGCTGCTGAACGGCTCCCAGCGCCAGCAGCAGCCCCGGGGATTCTCTGTGGTTTGGTATCACCCGGACAAATCTCCACAGACAATGGTTCCCAGCAGTTCCTCCCAGTCCCTGCAGACCCCGTCCCAGGCAGGGAGCCCGAGAGCTGCTCAGCACCCCCGTGTCAGAGCCGGGTTACAAACACACCCCACTGCAGGCAGAGCTGTTCTTATCTCACCCCGAACAGGGAGAGCAGAGGCGTTTGAAGTGTTTGTAAGGCTTGGCAAGTTTCCTTTCCAGTTGAAATGAATTCCCTCTGGGGATGCAATGGCTTTGGAAAGCGCAGTGCAGAGGGAGGGGATACACGGAAACCTCTCCACAGCCTCTGTTCCTGCAGGGCCATTCTGAGTGATCCCCTCTTCGCCAGCAAACTCCCTCCTGGGTGATCCCCTCCTCCCCTGAGGGACAAAGCTGAGCCAGAGCAAAGCCCTGCAGCCTCCTGAGCTGGAGATAACCAGGCTGTGTGCAGCCCCTTCCCAGGGAGAGCCCTGGAGCCACAGACCCGGGTTCACCAGCTGGGGGTGACAGCCCCGCTCGGAGGGACACCTGCCAGCTGGGGGTGACAGCCCCGCTCGGAGGGACACCTGCCAGCTGGGGGTGACAGCCCCGCTCGGAGGGACACCTGCCAGCTGGGAGTCGCGGGGCTCAGCCCCAGGAGCTCAGGCCAGGCCCTTTACCCCACGGTGTAATCGTGTCCTGGGGCTGTTCTGTGAGCAGAGCCCTCCTCAGACCCCGCGCTGCCCTCAGGGCTCACGTCCAGAGGCACAGGAGTCTGTCTACCTGAGGATTTCTGACAGTTTTCTTGCTTGCATCTTGTATTCCAAATGATTTAGGGAGGAGATGCCTCTTTGTGGATAATATGACAGCTAATTCCCACTTACCCCGCTGCAAAGAAACAATTGAAATAGATGCAACAATAAAACTAATGGCTAATGTGATTGCTATTGATCATTTGCCAGTTTGTCAAATGAATGGCCCAGGAGCTAAACAGGGAAGGAAAACAGTGCCACAGATTGCCCGTGAGCCAGGAATGAGCTGGCTGGAGAGCTCAGCTGGGAATCCACGGAAAGCTGCCCAGCAGCACGTCGTCATAACCACAGAGAATCCTGAGACACCTGCGCACTCACACCTACCTTTTCGGCTGACTGGGCAGTGCCAAAAAATATTGGAATGAAGGCAAGCCATACTATACAGGTAGTGTACATAGTGAATCCAATGGGTTTGGCTTCATTAAAATTCTCTGGGACCCCCCGAGTCTTGATGGCATACACAGTGCACGTCACCATGAGCAGAATGCTATAACCCAAGGAACAAATGATTTGTAGATCCGTAATGTCACATTTGAGAACTCCTCTGGCCTCATCGGGGTTCATAGTTTTCTGCTCATCATAATCTATGATGATGTTGGGTGGGTCAACCGCAAACCAAATAAAGACCCCGAGCAGCTGGACCGAGATCAGGCTGGAGGTGATGGCCAGCTGCGAGGTGGGGCTGATGAGCCGCGGCGCCGTCACCGACTTCTTGCCCTGCTCGAAGATGCGGTAGATGCGGTTGGTTTTGGTCAGCAGCGCGGCGTAGCTGATGCACATGCCCAGCCCCAGGAAGATCCTGCGGAAGGAGCACACGGCCACGTCGGGCTTGGCGATCATCAGGAAGGTGATGATGTAGCACAGGAAGATGCCGGTGAGCAGCACGTAGCTGAGCTCGCGGCCCGAGGCGCGCACGATGGGCGTGTCGTTGTAGCGGATGAACGTGGCCATGACGAAGATGGTGGCGATGATGCCCAGCATGGCCAGGAAGACGGGGATGACGGCCCAGGGCGAGTGCCACTCCAGCTTGATGATGGGGATGGAGCGGCAGCCGGTGCGGTTCTCGTTGGGCCGCTCGTTGTAGGAGCAGAGCAGGCAGGTGACCTCGTCGGCCTGGTACTGGTACCCGTCGCAGAGCTCACAGTGCCAGCAGCACGGCATCCCCTTCACCATCTTCTTCCTCTCGCCCGGCCGGCACGGCTGGCTGCACACCGAGGGCGGCACCGAGCGCACGCCCCCTCCCCACTGCATCTCCTCGATCTGCGGGACAGGGACACAGACAGGCTGGGGTTAGGGCTGGCCTAGGGCTGGCCTAGGGCTGGCTGCACACCAGGGACACAAACAGGCTTGGGGTTCCCTGTGGCTGCCACAGACACGAGCTGGGAATGAGGGAAGGACCCAGGGAACCCCAACACACAAACTCTGACCGGATAAACCTCACAGGGGGCAGACTCCTGGAAGCACACACTGTGTGTGGCTCTGGTGCCTGTCTTTACTGCCTCCACTTCTCACTTCTATCGGTGGTTAAGACTGATGGAGTGACACACAACCCAGATAAACCAGGAGAGTGGAAACCTGTTTTTGCATGAAAATTAATAGGAACATTGCAATCCTGGAGGGAAGGCAGGACTTACATTTGCAAGGCTGCTTTTCACGAACCTTGGGGCTTCTTACCCAGACAGAACAGAGATGTCCCTTCCTGGAGCTGCTGCTGACCGGGGGAGGATTTGAAATGAGGTGGGAATGTGTTTTCTGTAGGGCAGGGGATCAGTGAGAATGGGGACAGGTCTGCTATACGAGCCAGGTAAGAAATATGAAGGACAAAGACAATGGTCATCACTGAAAACCGCAATAATTAGATAATATTTCATTTCAAAGTCACATTCAGCTTTTGAAATGCCACATGTGCTTCTGGGAATGCAAATGATAAATGATTATATTAAAAATACGGAAAGTCTCACTTGCTCTGCAGTCTGGAGAATCCTGAACTCCAAGGGATGCGACAGAGGCCCCCAAGTACTGTGGGAAATGAGACTCACAAATCATTTCAAACGATGCCAGACTAAAGCCACTCACCAGCTCCCAAGAACCAGGGTCAGCACTGGGGCCCCAGAGAAAGAGTCCAGACTGGAAGCTTGGGAAGGTCCCGGCATTCCCAGCAGCACCCAGCGGCTCCAGCAGCTCCAGCAGCTGCCCTGTGTGTGTGTGTGTCTTTATGTCACATAGATCTGAATAAGTGTTATTAAAAACAAAATTTCAGCTATTTTTCTTTGGGTCACTTAACGCTGGCAAGCTCCACGATTTTCCCTACAAGTCAAAAGTCTCAGATGAGTTTCTTGAATCAGCCTGAATTATCCATGTAGACGGAAAGACTTGGGTGTGCAAGCCTTAAATTGAAGGATTAAGTTGCACTTTCCTAATTTAAATCCAAATAGATCCTGTATCATCTTCATTTTATGTATGTGAAAACACCAAACCCTGAAGTCATTCTCTGCTCAAACATTGTCTGTCTGTGAGAGCTGTAAAAACAATCCCTTTATAAGGGATATTTGAGAGGTCTGCCACTGCCTGGGAAACTTCATTAACCTTCAATATTCTGGGGGAGAGAAAAGATCCGTGAACTCCTTTCTCGGGCTGCGCTGAGCTGGAGGTGTGCAGCTCGCAGAAGGCAAAGGAGCGCTGCTGATAACGGGAAATACAAAGACTCATTTAATTGCGCTGATAACGGTGCTTTGGTCTCGCTGGCAGTGCAGGGAGCCAGGAAATCCATTTCCATGCCCGACTCCATCCCTGCTCCAGCAGAGGGCTGGCAAAGAGCGGAGTTCCCGGGCTGTGGGAACGAGGAGGGGCTGAGCCTGGTCCCTGGGACTCCCTGGCTGAGGGACGCAGGGGCGATGCCAGCAGAGAGCTGGGGGGGTGAGCACCGAGGGGAACTGGGGCTGGGCTAGAAAACGTGCCAGAATGTCACTGAGGAAAGCAGCTGGCTGACACTGCTGCTTCCTGCGCTCTCCTTAACCCCATTTGTGTCCCTTGTCCAGGGCAGAGTGACACAGGGCAGCCGAGACTCACCTGAGCTTTACACCTGAGAGCGGGGCCTCCGTCCAGCCCGGAGCCCGCATTCCCCACGCTGACCATTCCCCCAGCCACCCCCTGCTGCCCCTCTGCCGCAGGCACCAGAACCAGATCCTCCCAGGCACGTGGGTTGGGACCCCGTCTGCAGCAGTGGAAAGATTTTCACCAGTTCTCCCCATCCTGAGCACCACAGAGTGATTACTGCGTTATCATCGCCCTGCTTCCCCCACGGCTACAAAAGCACCAATTTCCATATTCCCAACCACATTCCATGGCACTGCCGGCACCTGGGACAGCCTAAAGGAAACTTCACTCTGCACACACACTGCGGGAAGAGATAAAGGAAGATCAGGCAGAATGTAGGAAAGTCCTTTTCCTGGCCTCCTGGGACAGCACCACAAGAGCTCCAGCAGTGGCCTGGGGCAGATTCACAGAGTTCTGCTGTTTCTGGAGGAAATTCAGGATGCAAAGTGCCCGTGAGGGAATGCTGGGCACCAGCACCTGCAGAGGGGTGAGAACCTGAGTCAAGCTACAGACACTTTCCCCACTCAGGAAAGCGTATTTTTGAAGGAGAATTTGTCCCACGGCTGCACACCTTTTAAACACCCCCAAGGATTAGCTGGAAATGCCCATCACAGTCTACAAAGCAGGAAGCAAAACATTTCATACATTGTGAGAAAGTGCTCTTGCAGTTAATGGAAAAATTGGGGGGTTTTAGGTAGAACCTTCCATTTCAGTCCAGGGATAAGGGAATTTATTCTTCCCAAAGCAGAACCACTACCTGAGGCAGCCGGACACTGCACCCACAGCGAGCCAACAATGTCACACCTTGAACCTCACACTGGACCAAGCCGGTGCCCAGGGACACGAGGAGCCCCCTCACTGCAGCTCTGGCAGCTTTGGGAAGGATTTTTAACCTCCTCCCACAGATCTCCCCGTTCCCGAATGCCTCGAGCAAGAGGGATTGGATCCACTCACAAAATATATTCTCATTATGTTCACTATAGAACAAACATTAACCAGAAATGCTTAGTCTGTCTCATAAGGCCTAATGTAATTGTTCATTTTAATGAATAAAGTAACTCAATATCTGCGTATAATTCAAACATTGCTGCTTTGCTTCCCTCCGCCACAAACATTTCCATAATAAGCCATTTGTTCTGAACTTAATTGTTTCGTGCAATGTTTGATTAAAATAAAAATCAGTACAAAAATAATTACATTAGTGGTAATTAACCTACTCGGGGAAGAAAATAGCCACGTTCCCTGATACCACTTCCATAATGATGGTGCCATTAATTTCATGGACACGCAGAGCCCGGCGGCGAGGACTGCGCTCAGATTTATTGCACCTCCAGACTGCAGCTCCCAACTCAGCAGCTCAAACATTTGTGTGCATTCTGCTTTGCAGACAGCAATATTTGCATGACTTAGCTCTTCAGGCTCAGCTATTAATGTCTTGTAATTAGCTCTTAAATCCAGGGATTTACCACGATAATGGTTTTAAGCTAAGATTGTGTCAATAACACATCCTCAGCAGAGTCTTCCACAAAATATCAACTGCAATCCCTCCCAGAGATAACGGTGATGATAACCAGGCTGCCAGCGAGGACGCAGAGCTGCTCCAGTGCCTGGCCAGGCGTGGGGTTTCACCTCCCACTGCAGCTCCTTCGGTTTCCCTGGTGCAGGGAAGCCTTGAGCCCGCGAGGTGGTGGAGGCAAAAACTCCCACCAGCTCTGCCTTGTGCCAAACAAATCCCTGCATGGAGCAGAGCGGCCCCAACGCCTCTGCAGGCTAAACCAGAACATCCCAAATCCCTCCGTGCGCCTCCCATACACACAGCAGCTAAGTGCCATCACATGTATTCTGTCCTGGTTTCCCCTGCTGCTGCCTGCCCAGCTCCTGCAGCCACCGAGTCCTGTCCTCGAGCACACACTGATCAGGCAAATCACAACTTCCTGCTTGGAAATGATAGAAACTCATTGCTTCTCAAAGGCCACCAGCCAAAAAGTACCTGCAATTTTCATCGTCAGCACAAATCCCAAATGTCAGACGGTGGTGACGACATTCCCATCACGCCAGACCCTCATCCTCCCACCCGCTGATTCGGATCCTGATTAATGAGGAGAATGCCCCCAGGATCAGCCTCACCCAGCGACTGCTCAGCTCCAATTCCTGGCTCTCATTAGTGCTGTGACAGCTCCTGGGAAGCCCTGGCGTGGGCAGGGAGCCCACAGTGCCAAGAGCTGCAGGAGCTTGTGCAGAAAATAACTCCGCTTGGGGCTTGTGGAAGGCACAGGACCAGCTCCCGGTGAGCTCTCCCTGTCCCGGGTGAGTGGGACAGGGAGAGCCTGGAGATCCCGGGAATGCCGCCAGAGCCACCCCAGGCTGCACCCCAGTGCCCGTGGGGCTGGGCACCGGTGCCCTCGGGGCTGGACACCAGTGCTGCACTGGGACTGGGCTCACACCTCCAGCGGGGGAGAAAATCTCATTTCACCTTCAGCCCTTGGCTCCCTGCAGGGTGTGGGGAGAAGCTCCCCCATCCCGCTCCTGTCCCCCCAGGGTCTGGCTGAGCAGGATCCCGCAGTCACTGAGGCTGGATCTGGTTATGGCTGAAAACCTCCAGCTAATCCCAGCTCTCTGCTCCCACACTGCAGCTCCTCTTTGGAGGGTCTCACAACGAGCAATTCTTAACCCTCATTTATTTCCCTCTTTCATTTCCGCTCCTCCTTTGTCTTTCATTTCCTGTTTGTCTCTGTTCTATGGCAGCCCTACCTGCCTTACCCCAGCATCACTGGGCTCCTCTGAGCACTCCCAGCACCATCCCTAACGAGATCCAAGGGCCATTTGTTCTACATTAAAGCAAGGACATTGCCAGCACTCCACTGATGTACGGAAAAATGCTTAATCCACAGTTTTTGCAAAAATGCTTATTATTATGTATTTCTGTTGACACACAATAAAAGGGGAAATTAATTACTTTTAATGCTTTTATATCTGCCTACAGCTTTGTGTTGTCTTCTCACTAATGGAAGGGGGTGGACCATGCATCTTCCGTATTCATCCTGCAGCCCCTGCACAAAATTTTTTTAATTAAAGAAAGAGCATGTGCTTCCATTTATAACACACAGTTCTTGTCTCTTTAAATGGATAGGTTAGGGCAAAACTATCTCCTGAAAGCAGAGATAATCCAAGGCAATTTTTTATCCTAAAGTGGCTTAGAATGAGGGAGAATCTGAATCATCACAGAATCCCAAACTGGTTTGGACCTTAAAGCCCATCCAGTGCCACCCCCTGCCACAGGACACCTCCCACCGTCCCAGGGTGCTCCAGCCTGGCCTTGGGTACTGCCAGGGATCCAGGGGCAGCCCCAGCTGCTCTGGACAGAGCTTTTTCATGTGCATGATGCCAGGAAAGCCCCAAACCCATAAACAGAGCCCCAGCCCCAGCTCAGCCCGAGGGCAGAGCAGCCAAAATCAAACCCTGGTTTCTGACGTGCTCACAGAGCTCCACAGCTGGCAAGTGGGAGGCCTCAGGAACGAGCCTGGATGACAATGGCACATCTCGAAGCACAGCCAGGAATTCTGGTTTTTCTTCTGAAACTCCTTTTCAGAGCGGTTTTCCATGGCACAGCCACGAGTTGACCTTACCTAAGGTTTGAGGGAAGGATGAGCCCTTTATCTGTGTTTATCTCTCTCAGGACATAACAACTTCCTGATTTTCCTGTTGTTTGTGATTGTGAGGAGGTTCTGCTGCTGCCAGACCTGGCACACGGCTCCCAGTCTGGGCAGGGCAGCACCGAGAGGGCACCAACCCCCCGTGTGTGTCATTTGGAGAGCGTTTCCCCTCGAGTGCCTGCCAGCCCAGACGTGCCTGCAGTTCTTCATCCTCCTCACTCCCGAGCTGATTCAAAGACCAGCATTTCCCACTCAAATTATCTGGTGCTGATTTTCCCTTTCCGAAGCCTCAGCATCAATGGGGCAGCAATTTCCTCATCACATCTCGTGTGCGAGGCACCACGACCCAGGGCAGGGAAGGGAGATGAAAGAAAGACAAAATTCTGAGGGAAATCCAGTGCCCAGCTCATTCAGGCCCTAATTAGATTGCTGCAGTGATATTAATAATACTAATAACATTAAATTATCCTGCTCAGGTTATGCTCAGTCAATTGGGCCCTAAAAGAATTGCAGATGTAGAAACCAGGAGTGGCAAGACACACTCCCAGGGGAGGAACGGCCTCCCAGAGCAAGGCTTCTGTGCAGCCCCTGTCCCAGAAAACCCTGCACAGGGGAGAGGGGATTCAGCCCAGCCAGGGGAGAGGGGATTCACCCCAGCCAGGGGGACCAGGAGCTCCCAGGGCTGGACAGAGCTCGAGCCTCGGTTACCCAGGTGAGGGGAAAAGGCTGGACCATCCTCTCCAGCTGCATTTTTGGGAGGAACAGGGCAAGATCTGGTCTTGCAAAGGGAGGCTGAAGTCTGTTACAGTCCAGGCACTGCTACCCCAGAATGCAATCCCCGATTGCAGCCAGCGCTGGGAAGCAGCTGCTCGGATGCTGCTGCTGCTCCCAGTCAGCCCCAGAGCCCCTGGCCAGGAAAAGGCGGGATTAGCGAGAGAATGAGCTTGTTCCATGGGAATCATTTAGACAGCGTTTTCATAAAATGCACATTTTCAGCTTAGTGGAAGAAAAACCAAATAAAACAGGAAAACAAAGCAAATAACAGCTTCCCCTCAAGTTGTTTTAGAGCAGGCTAAAGACCCTCTGCAGCTGTTTGCTGAGGCCATTATTGTCCATCATGGGAACAATTAGCTGGAGATACATTAAATTCCACATTATACATCTGATATTACGGTCCTGCTGCCAGCCACGGCGATTTCCTTCAGAAATCAGCATTCAGGGACATTTAAATAGTGATTATTTCTGACCCACTCAATACTCGTGGCCTGTCAGGAACCTTTATGCTTTGTTTAAATGTTGGAGATTCCGAGGGCTGCTCACAGGGGCCTGGTGTGAGCAGAGCTCTCAGTCACCCTCTGTGGGATTTCTGTCTCCTCCCCAAAGCAAAGAGGCACAATATGATACATCTGTCACCATTCCTGCTCCACCACCCTTGGCACTGGCATCTGTGTGGGACCCAAATCCCATTCTGCAAAACACAGCTGGGTTATGTTTGGGATCTACAGAAGCAGCTTTAAGCCAAAGGCTCCTGTAGCTGCTAATGCAGTTTATTAAAGGAGTTTACATGCAAATTTCATCAACCAAAATGGAGACAAAGCAGCGAGTTTTGGCTGCTGGTAATTGTCACAGGGCTCTTGGCACGACTGGAAGGTGCCAGCCCCTGATGTGCCACGAAACCCTGGGGCAGGTGAAGCCCCCCGGCTGCAGTGCTGCTGAGTGCCCCTCACCCAGCAGGGGAGTGCCTGGCAGCCACGGGGGTGTCCAGCAAACGCCTTCTCCCACCAACCAAAGGGGTGAGAAAGGAGACACCAGAGAAAGGAGCAGCACGGGGGTCTCGGGGTGCCCTCACTGGCACTGCTGACCTCCCCTCCAGAGATAAATCAGTTACCTTGCAGGGGAAAAGACAGAATGGCTTTGATCAAGAGGCACAACCCCAATCGTTATCCTACTGAGACCTCCTGGGCTCTCCCTCTCCTGCAGAGCCTTTTCCTCAGCGCTGCCCACACATCCCCTGGCCCTTCCCAGGGAGCTCAGGGACAAACAGAGGGAACGATTTCCATCCAACCACCTTTGCCAGGGCAAGGATAAGACACAAACACAAACCCAAGTTTTGCTGCCATCCCCACGCCCCCGGAGATGGCCCCAGAGGGAGCAGCCTCCGGGGTGACAGAGGTGCCGAGGGCTGCCCGAGGCTGAGGCTGTGCAGGGGTTACAGGGCTGAAGCGACGGTGAAGAGGGATGGAAACACTTGGCAGAACTCGGCTGAAGAGCCCCGTGGGTCTGACCGGGAGCCTGAGCTGCCTGCTGGGCTGGCTGGGAGGCGTTTGGGAAATGCCCAGTGCTGCCAGGCCAGGGGAGTTTCTGTCCCCCATGTTCAACCCGGAGCACGAGGAGCCGTGGCAGCAGAACTGCTCTGTGCACAGCTGAAGAGCTCTGTTCTCCATAGCTGGGTGAACTTCTCCAAACACAACAAAGCACATCTGTCACCCAAGAGCCTCTTCCCGTTCTCAGATATTAAATAAAGAATATTGCACCCTCAATAACACACAAACTGACATTGTTACTCCTGCCAAGAGCAACCAAACATGTTCATTAGCCATAAAATATCCCAGCAAAGCATTTGCTCTTGAATATATTTGCTGACAAAACCACATTAGCCTCACAAAAAGGCTTTACAGAGGCATGTGCAGGCACACAACCAGCACCTCTTATGAAGACAGGCTGATTTATTTTTTAACTCCTGTTCCTTACATAACTCACTCTCGGAGTGTGTCTGCCTGCAGGCTCATGGGCATGGGAGAGAACAACACAAGACAAAGCAAAATCTCGAGTCTTCTGCTACATCGTTTTTTAGCCATTATAGCTTTTATGAGCTCCTTACGCTCCAGTTTTCTCCTGTCTTTAACAACACGTGTAATCCATGCCAGAAACTCATCTCCAGTGCCAAGCCTGAGCTGGGCTGCAGAGTGAGGGGTGAGGTTTAACTGTTCCTGGTGTGACCCAGCACAATCCGCACGGAAAGCCTGGCCTGGCTGAGAAGGGCTGCAGCCCCTGCACGCAGCCCTGCCTGCCCTGCTGCTCCCATCAGGTGTGCTGAGGCTGTGCCCTCATCCCATAAATCCCCTCCAGCAGCCGACTGCACCCGTCCCACCCGCAGCCCCCCAGCCCCGGGCTCATCCCGAGGCTGTCCCCAGGCCCAGCTGCAGGCACAGCTGGAGCAGGACCTGCGTGATCCCAGCCAGCTCCAGCCCCGCCGCAGGAGGAAGGAAGGAGCATATGGCCCTGCAGCGGGCCAGTGGTTTGAAACATTCCCTTCCGCTTGGCTGCGAGTTAATTCTGCAAGTTAAGATAATTAAAGGTGTTTGTGCCGGTCACGGCTGACATGAGCAATGAGAGATTGAGGAGATTAATGAGGGAGCAAAACAAACAACATCCATTACTGCAGCACAGCCCCGAGCCACGGTGGGCAGGGGGGCAGAACGTGGCTCTGGAGGTGTTTTAGGAACCCCAGGGTGGGTTTCAGTTCCTCACTGGGCCACAGCCAGTTTGGCTGATGGGGCTCAGAAGGGCCCTGCCATGCCAAGAGCTGTGCAAACAGATCCTTCTGGAAGGACCCTGCATTGAGCAGCATTAACGCTGGGTGATAATTCCCATAAATCCAGACACCCCGTCCCTGTGAGTGGGACTGTCACCACGTGTCCCCCAGACACTGATGGGACACTGCCAAAAAAAGGAACTCCAGCTACCCTGAACACATTCTGCTCCACAGAAAAAAACCCAAACCCCAGCAACAAATCCAAGAAAACAATGAACAGACGTCAATTTGAACATGTTACTTTAGAAAAATACCATCTGTTGGCAGAATATTCCTGAGCAGCAAACATCACTGGAGAGGTGCTTGAATCCAATTCCAATCCGAATATTTTATCAAAAAAAGCCAGGTAGAGCCAGGTCTCTTGCCAGCAGGTTAGACAGTTAATTACTCTCTTCACTAGCTCACTATTCATAACATTTATTTCCAAATTCCCTAACAGAGATGTTTATGGCATGTAAATTGATTAGTCTGAGCTCAAACAGAGTCAGGAGGTGTTGAAGGGAGCGGGTTCTGCATGAATCGCACAGAGGATTACAGGGTTACTGAATGTGCTTCTGTTTGTGGGGGAAAAGGAATTGCAGGGTGGAAGTTCCATCCTGTCCCTGTCCCTGTCCCCGGTGCTGCCCTGCCAGCAAAGGCTGCTTCTGCTCCAGGGGTGACACTGACCCCAGCCTGCCCCAATCCCCCAGTCCCGAGCTCCAGGGGTGTTACTGATCTCAAACAAGACCTTTTCCAAACTGCTGAAATACAGGCCTGGCCCTACCCAGGGAGAGCAGCAGCTCCCAGCTCCTCCCCAGGGAGCCGGGAGTTATTAAGGAGCCCATCCACGTCCTCGGGTGTGCGGCACAGGCAGGATGGATACGGGGAGCTGGCTCTGTGACCAGCCCTGCTCATGGAACCATGCTGATCATTATCAATGCCATCCATCTCCCTGGCACTGGTCTGGCAGGGCTGCAGCAGCAGAGCCCTCATTGCTGGGCACAGCAGTGAAGGGGAGGGATTGGCAGCAGCCCCAGCAGGGCTGAGAGGGCTCCAGGAACCACGGCTCTGCCTCAAACCTGCTCTGCTCCACACCCCGAGCCATCTCCAGCGCCAGGGCATGCCCAGAGACCAGTGCAGCTCTCCTCGTTTATCCCTGCACGCAGGGCGTTCAGGCACCTTTCATATGGATTTGTTTCTGTTTGCAAAAGGATTAATTAGAGAAATAATTTAGTTTTAGCTGGAGCTCACAGCGGGCCCTGCCTGATGGGTTGGAAGTGAGGCAGCAGGAGCTGCCCGAAACCCTGGCATGCAATAAGGGACAGGATATCGTGTTTCCCATGCCCAGGCAGGGATCCCCTCCTGCAGCCACGCTGAACATGTGCTGCGGGCCCCAGGGCCCTGTGCCACCGTCACGAGCCACAGCCCCGAGCTGGAAGAGAGCACGGACACGGTGCAGACCCGGTGCAATTAAGACACAACATGATGCACCCTATGCAGACACTAATGGCCTTATTACAGCATTAATGAGGCAATCAGACTGAGAAACAGCCCCACTTCAGCTTCCTCCAGGAAGGTCTCCCTCTCCAATGGCAACCAACCGGGTCTCATGGAGGCATTTTGCTCCTCCAGGCTGAGCGGGAAGGAGCAGGGCACGTCCTGCCCGGGTGGGAGCTGTGCAGGGATGGCCTGAGGTGACCCCACAGGAACAGGGGCAGGAGCCCTTCCCCAGCAGAGCTTCCAGCTGGTGTCCTGCCAGCACCTCCAGCCCACCAGGCAGGATCCCAACACCCCACTCCTCACTGCCAGGGAGCAGCTCGTGTCCGCAGGCAGGAGCCTCTCCAGCCCCAGCACAAGGCAATCCCTGGAACAAGCAGGTTCAACAATTTCACAGGGACTGTTTCCTTTGCTTGTTGATTTTGACAGTTCTGGGATGCGTGCACAGGGAATGGGATGGGAAAACATAATAAACCTGGGACCTGCTGAGTTAACTGTACCTCGAGAAAGAGAAGCAATATCACCAAATTTCCCAGGAGAAGCTGTGCATCCTCCAGGAGCAATCCATTCCTTCCTCCTCCAGGCACATCAGCTCCTCCAGGAGAGATGTGTTTGTGTTTGTGTCAGGCACCTCGCAGCACGAGAAGCTGCATTTTTAGGAGCCAGGCATGTATGGGAGCTGCTCAGCTCCTCACATTCCTGAGAGCCTCAAACAGAGCACGCACAGCAAGGACACCTCCAGAGCTGCAGCCCCGGGAGACGGGGAAAAGCAGGGCATGGAGGGGTCCATTCCTTGTCCAAGAGCCAAAGAGGAGCCCAAGTCGAGCCCAAGTCATGGAGGCAGCATCTGTGTCCTGGCCACGCTGCCTTCAGCCTCCTCACCATTTCCTGCTGCCTGAGCCACACACGCCTGAGATGTAAAGGGAAACCCAACCAAAACCAAACTGAAATTATGCACTGGAAACCCAAACCAAGCCCAAAGCAGCTGCTGCACAGCGCTGCTCACCCTCCCCACGGCACACTGGCTGCTCCTCACCAGCAGCACTCCTGCCTTTGGAACACATCCCAGCTAAGCCCGGTCTGAGTGGTTCTGGTGGCACTGGAGCTGCCCTGGAGCACCGAGGGCACTCCAGAGCCCCGCTCCCGGCTCAGGATGCAGCTGTGCCCTGGCCAGAGGATCTCTCTCCTAATTGCATTAGCGCTATCTCTGCTCCCAACAGGCGCTGGGGGTCACGGGGCCGGGTTCCAGCAGCGGTGCAGCCAGCCAAGTTTCTGATCCTAAAATCCAGGGCAGAGCATTCGTATGGCAGGAGGATGGGAACTGTAAATACTGCATCCCAAGTCTGCGTGCCGGGGGCGAGCAGGCGCTGACAGAGCCTGGCACAATCCTCACCAAGGCGAGGGTGGGACGTGGCCTTCCCTGGCCTCCGGGGGACGTGGGTGGGCACCTCATTATCACAGCCCTGCTCAGGGAGAACAAAGCTCTTCCGTGGCTCTTCATGGAGTACTGGCCAAGCCCTTTAAGTGAGACATCTGCTCGTTTTATCCTTGCACAGACACCTGAAACGCAGCCAGAGCTGTTACTGCAGCACACACGGGGCGCTGGGCAGAGCTGGGCTCGGTTGTTTGCTGCTAAGCAGGGAAAAGAAAGCGGGGTGATTGTGCTGCCCTCGCCTAAACTGTTACGTCCCAGGCTGGCTCCAGTGAAAAGCCATAAAATCCTTTGTTACCTGACCTGAGATACAGAAGTGCCAATCCTGGGTGAGTGACCAGCAGGGCGAGGATCTGCCAGGGAGCCGGCGCTGCCCCGGCTGAGCCCTTGTGCCACCAGCACAGAGCAGGGGGATGCCAGGGTGGGGAGAAGCCATCGGGACTGAGAACAGACAGGCCCAGGTAACTCATAAACCCAGGGTTATCAGCCCAGGACAACAAAAAGCAAACAGAGCAGATTTGAAGAGTTGCTAGTAAGTTAAAAGCTCTCCTCAGTCTGTCTGCTGACACAAGCAATGGAGAGAAAGCTCAAACAGAAGTTACTCTGCAATCTTAAATTAAACAATCTGGTTCAGCTCTCCAGATCAATCCACCTGTGCCCACTGTACTCCAAAAAGGACCAAGAACTGAAGGTGGCCGATGCTGAAGGCACCCACAACAGCCTGAACAGCAGCAGCCCTGCCAGAGCAATAAAACACCAAAACGTTCCTGTTCCTTCTCGGAATGAAGACGGTGACAAAGAAGAAAATATTTACTCACCTGGTTGGTCTCCTGCAGTTACTTCCCTCGTGCCTCTGGGTCTGGAGTGTCCTTACCTTGTGGCCTGGGTGAAGAGCTTTTCCCGTTCCCAGCCCAGGAACCTCGGACACAGAACTGCCCGGGACTGCCCAGAGCGCCAAAGCTCTAGGAAAGCAAAGCACCACTGCAGCCGCTGCCAAAGCCACATCAGCACTGGCACCAAACGGCCTCTGCTCCCCCTCCTGTGCTGGATTTAAGAAATTAGAACTGGGGAAATGTCCCCTGAAGAGTTACTGCCACCATAATTACTGAAGACAAATCGAGTCCTCTGGTAGCTCTCCCTGGGATGTAGTTAATGGTATTTATTTTGGTTATTTCCAGGAATCCTTGACTTCTCTAAACTCCACAATTGTCTTTATTATTGTAAGAAATAATACAATAATACAAAAGGGACTATCTTATACACATTTGTGTGAGAAACTAGGACACTTGAGTGATCAGGAGGGAAGTTAGAGAGAGAATCTCAACTACTGGCGTGACCCTCTGGCCATGAGGCTACAAGGGTGAGGAAAGAGGTCTTTTTATGGAAATATTTAACACAACAGCAGGAATACAAATCAAGCTCCATTAATTTTGCTTTAAATTTTAATGAATCAGGATGTGTAGTTTACATAAAGAAGGATTTGCTTAATAAAATATTAATATTTTTTGCTAAAAGAACTGTAAATTGCAAGTTAATATAGGCTTCCTTATATAGAACATCAAAAGTTGAAAAGCGCTGGAAGAGCAAATCAAACAGAGAAAGTCAGAATGAGCCAAAATTCGAGGAGGGTAAAATATTGTTTGTGGTCAGCCCCCAGGACTGGGCCCTTGGCTGAAGCAGAGCGCCCAGAGCCAAGCAGGGATCCTGGACCCAGCGAGGGCACAGGCCGGGCTGGTGGGGTGAGGCTGAGACCGTCTCCACCTTTCCCACCCACCAGTCCTGGGGATTTTTTGTCTGGGAGACACAGAAGTGTGTTTGAGCACCTGCTCCCAGTGCCTGTTTGCCTTCAGGCACCATCCCAGCAAGGCCACCTCATCCTCAGGGATTGAAGGTGCCACTGGCACCGTGACTCCCTCCACAGACATTTCACTGCAGCTTTCCAAAGACAAGGAAAACCGAAAAGCACCTGCAGATGAAAGCCCAGTGGTTTCAAACCACAGCAAATTCATTCATTTTCCAAGCTGGCAACGAAGAGCTGCAGACACACAGAGCAATAAAATTTGCATGATCACCTCACGTCTCTGTTCGTCTGAGGAGCTTTGGCTCTCTGGGCGCAGAGGGAAGGTTGCAGGACAGAGGAGAAGGGGGTAATGTGCAAAAATCCCATTGTGGAGCTGTGAGGAAGTAACAGAGATCCCCAGCAGGTTTTAAAGCCCTGAGTGCTGTACCCAAGGAGAAGGAGCAGGGGGACTCACGTTGAGCTGGAGGTCGTCTGTCCACTGGCCCACGAGGCGGTAGCCGGGCGTGCTGGTGTTGCTGCTGTGGTACTGGAAGATGTCGTAGCGCCCCGGGGCGTCCCCGTTCTTGTTGAACATCACTGGAGTGCCAGCACTGCCTGGGGGAAGGAAACAAGACAAAATCCAACCAACCAACACCAAACCTTTACCAAATCTCTTTTATTTGGTCACGGCTGAGAGCTTTCACACGTTCCAGGCCAAGGCCATCCACCCCCAGCCATCCAGCCCGGACACCTGGGTCACTGCCTCACCCACCCTCTCCCAGAGATCCATTCCCTCTCCTGACCCCAGAAAATGAACCCAGCAAACCTGGATAAGCCTTGCCTCACTCTGCTCTGCCCAACAGAGAAATGGCAGGAGGTTTTCCTCCTGCCCTGACCCCTGAGCCTGAGCCCTGGAGTGAGTTCCCAGCAGGACACCTGCACTTCAAACCCCTCAGCACCAGTGGGAACCTTCCCTGGAGCAGAGCTCCGGGCGCTGCCTCATCGCCTCACGTCTCCAGGAGCCACCTTCCCGGTGACATTTATTTCCAGACATATTAAAATGGGTTTGGTAGGGTAGGGTAATATTGTGTCAAGATTGAAGATTATGACAATCCTCCAGCATACCTATATTCAAAGCTTCCTCCTCCTGCGTAACTTTTTTCCCCTAAAGCAATGAAAAATCTCTCCTGTTGTAGCACTGAACTTTAAGATTATCGTTTTCTTCATGATTCTCATTCTTCATTGAATTCCAGGGAGTGAAAAAAAGATTTGAAGGAGTGAATTAGCATAGTCTCCATTCTAGCCCTGGTAAATTGTTTCCCGTCTCTCCTGCAATCCTCTGAGATCAGATACAAATTCAGTTCAAAGGCTGGCACAGAAAATCTCCCACTGCAATCTCTCCTCGCTGGTTCCTCGTGAGCACCAGGCAGATCTTTAATTGTCATTACGGATTCATGGAGCCAGAACGCATTTGGAGTGGAAGCACTTAGAGGGAATCAGGAGCGATGGCTGCAATTCCGCGGCGCCTCGGGAAGGGCGGCCCAGGGAGTTGGGATTCGGCTGATCACGACTCAGGGCTGCTCAGAGCTGAGCTCGGCTGGGTCAGAGCTGGCTGGAAAGGCACACCTGAGCTGGCAGCAGCTCCAGGGAGGCTCCCAAAGGCAGCAGGGACATCTGAGGGTGCCCACATCCCCAGGACACCGAGGAGGTGCAGCTGTGCTCGTCAGGAGGGGAACGGACACCACGGTCACGGCCACCCCAGCGCCAGCGCAGGGACAAACCCTGGGGGGACGCAGCCGAGAACACCCCTTCGGTCACCTTCATGGGGACAGCACCCCAAATCTCAGATTCCCCCAGGAAAGAGATTTAAAGTGACCAAGGGATGCCCTGGATCCAGCAGGGCCGCACGGCTCCGGCAGAAGCACCCCTGTGCCCACCCTGCAGCTGCAGGAGCTGGGCTCCAGCCGAGGCTCTGCTCAGCAGGGCAGCCCCTCCTTGAGCTCTGCGGGGCCCAGGTGAGGCTCTGGGGCCCTCCCTGTGCCCCCTGGCCCTGCTGTGCATCACCACAGCACGCCGGCCTCAGCTCAGGCTTCTTTGATGAAATAATGAAATTAATGAAAAGTGATGCATGGAAACCTCATCACAGAGAGGAAACAGGGGTTTCAGAAATAACCCTGCTCATTATTTGACTTCTTGATCTTCCAATCATTAAAACATGTCGTTATTTCACTGGTTATTTGATCATTTAGGGTTTATTTTCTTTCTATTAAGATCTCGCAGATTTTCCTGAGCCCGGTAAGCAGTTCAGAGCCTGTGTCAGTCTCCAGGCTGCAGCTTCTGCTCATGCAGAGCTGTGACAATTTAATTCGGTTCCCAACAAAGGAGCTGCCTTCTCCCCACACAGACACAGGGCACTTGGCACCTGCAGGAAGCCCTCAAACGCAGACACAATCTGACTGAATTTGTAGGATTTTGATCTCTTAATCACTGCAAGATGAGAAGTGAATTATGAAGAGGAGGGCAGGAGTTACACAGGTGTCCCCAGCCAAGGTGTTTGTCACTCAGGGCACGTTCATGGCAGCTTGAGCACCCAAGGGGCTCCCATGACAGCATCTTCAGCTTTTCGCTGGCAGAAATACAATTGCACTTCAGAACTTCCAGAATCTCACCGCGTGAGCACTCAAGGTTTTAAGTTTTCTGTATTTGGGGCCTTTTGTTCTCCAGGCAGTGACGACCACAAAATGCACACTGAGCTCCTTGCTCAGATCCAGCCACTCTTCACTCCAGCCCTGGCTGCATCAACAGCAGCACCTCGGCCAGGAGGGCAGGACCTGGGGCAGGGCCAGCAGGGCGACCCCAGCTGCACGGGGCTGAGGAGAGTTGGTCCAGGCTGAGAGGATCCCAAGCTCCGGGGCTCGGGACACTCGGGAACAGGTGGAGAACAGGAGGAGAACAGGCAGAGAACAGGCGGAGAACAGGCAGAGAACAGGCAGAGAACAGGCAGAGAACAGGCAGAGAAGAGGCAGAGAACAGGCAGAGAACAGGCAGAGAACAGGCGACACTTTCCCCTCCCACCCAGCTGGACAAAGTTCCCGCTGCTCCAGCCCCGGAACTCAGGACAAATCCCCTGGAACTCTGAGGAACTGGGATCCACACACAGACCGCAGCGACTTCCCAAGCACCGGCTTCCTGATGGGGGGCAGCAGGGGATAGGGGAAGGTGAGTAAGGGATGGGGCGGTCAGTAGAGGATGGAGGGGTCAGTAGAGGATGGAGGGGTCAGCAGGGGACAGCAGGGTCTGGCCTCACCGTTGAAGTTGACGCTGCGGATGTACTTGAGCAGCCGCTTGCCCCCTGCGTGCTCCATCTCGGGGCACAGCCCGGCGCTGTCGGCGCACAGGTCGCGGTTCATGTGGTGCAGGGCGTGGGCCATGGCGTACACGGCGTCGATGACAAACTGCACCTTCCCCTCCTGCTCGTAGTGCGAGTCCTTCCCGATGCGCTCCTGCCCTGCTCGGGGACAAGGGTGACAGTCAGGGACATGCAGGGACACACAGAGACATGCAGGGACATTCTGAGCTAGAACATTATTAATTAAAACACAGCCAAACCCCTGTCATTGCTACCAGAATCATTGACACTTCCTGCAAGTTACTCTCCATAATCCAGAGAAACAAATCCTGCCCTGATCGCCAGCTTGAATCCCGAACCCACAGGGACCCTCGGAGAGGCAGCTCCAGCCTCCGTGCGCTCCCTGAGCCCGGCTTTGAAGCAGGAAAGCGTTTCAAACGAGGCCCAGCTGGTAACTAAAGCCTGGTGTTTTGTTCTGCTGCAAATCCCAGGCTCTAATTGCAAGTCAAAGGCAGATCAAGGGAAGAAAGAGTCACTTCAGAGGTGCCACTGAACGGTTGCTCCAGAGAAGTGAGGAACTCGCTGCAATTAACGGCCCTCGGGAAGCTTGGAGAGCCGGCCTGGACTGTCACCCTGTCCCCAGCCTGCAGAGCTGCCGTGCCCCGCAGAGTCCCCTGACTGCCTCCAAAACACTGCAGGGGAGAGACCTTGAGGAGTCCCCAAGTTAACCCATCCCAAGTGCAAGGGGGAGGCAGCGCTGCGGGAGCTGTTCCTGCTTTGGGAAGCCACCATGAGGGACAGCCCAGGGCTCCTCCTTCGCTGGTGTAGCCATCAGGCTGCATCGTTCCCCAGCCAGCCTTCCAGCCTTGTGTTCAGCTCATGAGAAAAAGGCAGAGTCCCAAAAAATCCCTTTTTTCTCCTCTCTGAGTGAAGAGGGAACACACCAGAATTCCAAACAGGTACAGAGAAATCACCACCTTTTAACAGGAATCCTACAAGCACAAAGAATCACAGAGGCTGGAGAAACTCTGAGATCCCAGAGTGCAGGCGTCCCCCCAGCACTGCCCAGGGCACCAGCAGCCCCTGGCCATGTCTGTCCACAGGAGAGATTCACTCAACTGGAGTGACAGGATGAGGGGGAATGGCTGCAAACTGACAGGGACAGGCTTAAATTGGATATTGGGAAGGAATTCCTGGCTGGGAGGGCGGGCAGACCCTGGCACAGGAGCCCAGAGCAGCTGCGGCTGCCCCTGGATCCCTGGCAGTGCCCAAGGACGGGGCTTGGAGCAGCCTGGGACAGTGGGAGGTGTCCCTGCCCATGGCACTGGATGGGCTTTAAGGTCCCTCCCAACCCAACCCATTCCATGATTCTGTGATGGCTGAGGCACTCTCTACCAAAACCCCTCAGTTTTAAATCTCAGCTCCTCTGGAAGCACTGAAATCCCGCAGACAACGGAGCGGAAAAAGCTGAAGTTTCCAGCTGGTGAAGTTCCAGGCAGGGTCCTTTTCATTATTTCACTCCCTCTCATTGATTACAGAACTTATCAGGATTTCAAGCCCTGACAAGGAAAATGCTTTTAAGTGGTTTCAGCTCAGCTCTGTAACCAAATGAGCAGTGCAGCAGCAATGGGAGCCAGGGGAGGGGATCTGGATTGAAATGCTGCACACAAACAGCACTGATAAGCCACAGCACGTTCCAGCAGCACGGCTGGGCACACGCGGAGCAGCACGAAAACCTTCAGCAGCGAAGAGATCTGTGAGAGGAACCCGAGCAAAACCCGCCTGGAAAAACCCAGGAGCAATGTAACGGTGTCCAAATACAAAAATAATAAAGGTTTTAAAATCTTAATAGCATTTCCAAGAGCAAGGATAGTTCCCTGCGCTGAAACAGCCACTTAGCTGAGTATTAAACACCAAGAACTATAAATTCAGATGTGGAGGAAAATGTAACTGCTCACCCAAAACGTGTGAATTCATACAGCTGGGAGTGTGTTGTCCTTCACCAAAACAGGGCTTTTTAAAGCTAAGTTACCTTGTAGTGAGATTTTATTGCAATTAAAAATTTAACTCAAATCTGAAGCAGCAGAGAACCTGCAAAGCAAATGTTGTGATTTATATGGCCCAAATGTTCTTCAGACTTCAAGAAACCCAGCAAATACCAAGATTAACAGGCCTGGCTGCCCAGTGTTCCCTCCAGTTTGCATCACCCTCCTGCTGCTGCAGCGAGCAGCAAATCAGGCCCAAAATCCATTTTCAGGCAGGAATAACCCAAAAGTGATGGGCACCATTTTAATTCCAACTTCAGCATTATTGTGGGAAATATTTGCCCCTCTGAGGCCGAGCTGAGGAAGTCAGGCAGAACATTTCACCAGAGGCTTCAGGAACAGCTCCTGTACAATGGGAGTGTAGAAATTCAATTATTAATTGCTCTGGAAGAGAAGGAAGCCCCTGAAGGGCATTAAGTTGCTGCAGATGAAGGCGGCAGGAGCTGTGCTGCCAGACCAAACCCACGGAAGGTAAACCCAAACCCCCTCTGCAGCGTTTCTGCTCGCCTTTGAGAAGAAGTTGCTTTTCTGTTGTTGTTTTTTAAGTGGGAGATCTGCAGGAGGCACACAGCCCTGTTATTTGCTTCAGCAGTGAAGCAGCTGACACCTGGGACTCTTGAACACGCTGTGATTTCAGGAGAACACACTTCTGTCCCATGGGTTCCCAACGAGTGCCTTGGGATGTCAGCAGCAGGAGGAGACACAAAAGCAATTTATTGACACGAGCATTTTTTGCTTCCAAAGGATCTGCTTGAAGGTGATGACAAACAATTTAACCCTCCCTTCCCACTCGAGTCTCAAGTGCTCCTCGTGCTGATTCCTGAGAGACGGAGTGGCACATCCTCACGGGAGAGAAACGCTGCAACAAAGACGGGAAAAAGCTCCAAACCCTGAGTGGTGAGAACACAGACAGACAGAGTCCCACTTGTTCCCTCTCCTTCAGATGACAGAAGTGAAATGCAGGTGTAAGAACTCCTGGTCACACTCGTTCATCTCCACAAAGGCGGCGATAACGCATCCCTGAGAGGAGGGGAGCAGACGGTGGAGGGCCCTTTCCCCAGAGCCTCCTTCAGCTGATCCCTCTGCAGGGCCCTCTCCCCAGAGCCTCCTTCAGCTGATCCCTCTGCACTCCCCTTTCCCAGAGCCTCCTTCAGCTGATCCCTCTGCAGGGCCCTCTCCCCAGAGCCTCCTTCAGCTGATCCCTCTGCACTCCCCTTTCCCAGAGCCTCCTTCAGCTGATCCCTCTGCACTCCCCCTTTCCTCAGTCTCTCCTTCAGCTGATCCCTCTGCACTCCCCCTTTCCTCAGTCTCTCCTTCAGCTGATCCCTCTGCACTCCCCTTTCCTCAGCCTCTCCTTCAGCGGATTTCCCTCCACTCATTGTTATCACCGCACAGCACAGGCGATGTGCTGTGATGAATAAACACCGTCGCCAGGACAATTTTTATGGCACATAATTCACACAGACATCAAAATCCCACTCCATCGGTGCTCGCACGAGATGAGTTCCGACACCGCTTCAGCTCCTGAAGGATGAAACACATTTTCAAAGGGTCTCACACAATAGTGCTGCTGAGAACCCGGCGATAGTCATCATTAACAGGAGATTTAATTTAGAGATTGTGGAACGCTCACGGTATCAAACAGGCAGCTCTTCTTTGCACGAGGTGGAATTCGGCAGAGAAATACCCACTCCTCGTGCACCCAGCAGCATCCCCCAGCCGTGCCCGTGAGCACAGTGACACCCACGCTGCCCCAGCCCCACGGAGCCACCCTGCCCAGGCAGCTCCCTGCAGCAGGGCCCTGCAGATGCATCCCTGGTGCTCACGGTACAGACCCGGCACACACGGCAGGGGTGAAACCTGCTCCCTGTAAGCTCTTTATGTGCAAGTAGCTGAGAACCAGAGCTCAGGAGCCACCAACAATACGCCAGGGTAAATACTGTAATGCCAGGGAGCAGGGGATGACAGTGAGGCCTCTGTGCAGTGTAATCCCTGCATTGTCACCTGGCAGAGCCCTCCAGGATCCAGTAACAGGGACAGAATCCCCCGGCCCAGCCTCAGCCACGAGATCTCATTAGAGACAAAGCCTTCATCTCCACACCGTCCATGAATCCCCTGCGATTGCCTGCGGAAAACAGAGGAGCCTCCCAACTTCTCCTGCTCACCACACAAAGCACCGGATAACGCTTCAACCCAAACTCCCTCCACACTCCCTGGACTGGGATTTATGTCCAGGAATGCTGAGCTGCTCCCTGGTCCCCAAACTCCCTCCCCTGGACTGGGATCTGTAGTTGGGAGCAGAGGAGATGAAGTCTGGAGGTTTCCATCGATTTTCAATCAAAGTAACACAAATCCTCCCATGAACCGATTTCCTTTGATCACAATTCAAGGCAATTATCCAACGTAACACATTTCAAATGCTGCTGGGAAGATCTGAAGGGCGGGAGGCCAGGGAGGGGTGGCCATCAGGTGACAGCAGCAGCTGAGGCTCCTGTGTCACAGGGGCACATTCTGCCCAACGCTCCTCCAGGGTGTTCCAGCCATGGAGTCATGGAACCCTGGAATGGTTTGGGTTGGGAGGGGTTTAAAGCCCATCCAGTGCCACCCCTGCCAGGGCAGGGACACATCCCACTGTCCCAGGCTGCTCCCAGCCCCGTCCAGCCCGGCCTTGGGCACTGCCAGGGATCCAGGGGCAGCCACAGCTGCTCTGGGCACCCTGTGCCAGGGCCTCACCACCCTCCAAGGGAAGAATTCCTTCCTAAATTGTTGTGAAACATCCTCTATCTAAAACAAACTAACAAAACATCCTCCAGCCACCCCCACTCCGACAAAAACACTCCTGGGTCCCAGGGCAAACGTTCCCACAGCAGGAGCAGGGGAAGGCAGGAATCACCTGTGCATTTACGGTCCGTGTCCTCCTTCTTGGAGCCCGTGATGGTCAGCTTGCAGTTGAAGTTCTCCTCCCAGTACTCTGCAAACCACACGTTCCTCCGGTTGTTCTCCAGGGTGCGGGAGGTGAAATAGGTGTCGAACCCTGCGGGGGAGAGAGCACAGCTCAGGCCTGGCTGCTCTGCTCTGCCCTGGGAGCTGCAGCCTGGACACAAACACTGCCCTGGGCCCCCTCGGTGCCCAGCACACATCTCTGACCACGTGGGGTGACCGTGGAAATCCACATTTTCTCATCAGCCACATTGTGCAGGAGAATGACTCTGTCTCTAACAGCAGGTGTAAAACTGGGCAAGACAAATGTGAAACGGATCAATGTAAGGAAAAATCACGGATTAGAGATGCAGCAACGAGGAATGGAAATAAATGACATGGTGCAGCTGACACTGGGCTGAGCTCCAGACAACAAATTCTGTTATTAGCCTGCCCAGACCTCCAGGGGAGAGGAGGCAGCTCCATCCCAGCAGGCTGTGCCCAGCACCTCTGTGTGCACTGGAACCATCAGCCAGCACCACCTCCCACAGCATCCATACCCCATTCCTGTCCCGCTGGGCTCCGGGTGTTCCCTGGCAGACGGGATTTGCACAGACACACAAGTGCCTGTCTGTGTGCTCACACTCTCACTCCTCTGTCATTTCTCACCTCTCCTGCCCCGTGTAGCTGGCAGAAGCTGTCCCCACACCCTGCTCAGAAGGGACCGAGCTTGGGTGGCACAGCCAAGTGCTCCTGGCATGGAGCAAGGGAAGGTTTGTCCCCTGTGCCCCAGAGGTGCCAGGATCAGGCGATGCCGCTCCACCCCTGCAGCCCAAACCCTGCTGGCTTTCAGAAATGGCTGCAGATCCAAATTCCATTGAGGGGGGAATGTCCCTGGCACTGCAGCCGAGGATCTCCCTCTGCACTAGGTGGGCAGCGTGGCCCGGGCTGGCACAGCACAGGATGGAGCAGAGTCTAAGGAAAACCATCTGGCCTGGTTAAATTAGCACAACAATCCCTCCACCGGGATAAAAACAGACACCGCAGCCCCAGCTGTTTGCAAACCAGAAAGGAGCCTGGGAATGGGGTCAATCCCCCTGCTCCTCTCGCCCTGTGCACCAGTGACCCAGCTCTGACCTGTGTTTCCCAGGGCTCAGTCTGCTCCTCTCCGCTCGCAGCCCGAGCTCAGCCCTCGTCACCTCCAAAACCCAGCCAGAACCACCAGCACTGAGGCCTTCCAGGAACAAGGTAAAAGCTAAATAAACTTTTACCTGCAGCCTCACCAGAAAATGGTGCAATTTACAAAAATTAAAGTGGGTTCCTCCCACAACTGAGGCAGCAGAAGGTGCTACGCCCCAGCCCAGCCCCTCCGAGGTGATGCCCGGCTGGGCAGGCAGCAGCCAGAGCCTGGAGGGCAGCGAGCAACCCATGGGAAAATGGGAGAAAAGCACACAAGTGGGCTGGGAGAAACCTCAGTGCTGGACTGCAGTTTCACTGGGCACCTGAGTGCCCGCTGTGCCCTTCCAGCCCTGCCCGTGGGGACTGCAGCTGGGAATGAAACCTCCCCAGAGCAAAGCGGCTCCAGCTGCAGGAAAAGAGAGATCCTGGGGTGGCAGAGACCCCCTCCTCTTCCTGCTCTATCTCTCCCGAGGCAGGGACTTCACCCAGGCCTCCCACACATCGAGTAAATAATTTGTTAGAACTCCTGAGACACCTGTTGTAGTTAATTAATAACAAATGAGTGATTTAGGAACGTTTCTGTGCAGTCTCTAGAAGGGCCAGCCAGCACTGTTCTCTACCCAAACCATTCTGTGATTCTGCGGTTACCACTTACAGGGTTAAATTCCCTAAGGAAAACATTCTCATGGATGGGTCAGGAGAATATTCAGAGAACAGCCAGGTTTTGGGTACACCAACCTCACCTTCTCCCTGCAAACCTGTGTATATTGGTTTCCCCCTAATTAAAAGGGCATTTCCAAGGGGATATTCAGTCCTAAGATCTACAACATCCATAAGGCTCGGAAAGAGCACCAATAAACCTTCCCCACGTGCCAGCCCCGCTGACCTCTGGGGAAAGTGCTCTATAACTTAATAACGGGAAATCAATGAGTCCTGATAAAACTGTAATAGAATTCCATATGAATGACTCGAAACCTTTACAGATTTAATAACAAATAATAACATTCCCATTGATTGGTTTAATGATCCCTCCGCATTCGCAGGCAGGAATATGGATCCCTATTAAAAAGGGAACATTTTTTACCATTCTTTCCTATTGATCAGGACAAGCAGGTGAGTGACAGGGGCTCAGAGCTGGACAAAGTCCTGGTGGTTCCCAGGGCTCAGTCCTGTGCAGCCAGTCCTGCTGCAGGGCAGAGCCCGGGAATGCTGCTCCCACACAGCCTGGAGAGAGCCCCTCCCAAAGGCACTGCCCTGCTTCCCAGCCTGCCTGGGAACAGAATCCTGAATGGGTTGGGGTGAAGGGACCCTAAAGCCCCTCCAGTGCCACCCCTGCCAGGACAGGGACACCTCCCACTGTCCCAGGCTGCTCCCAGCCTGTCCAGCCTGGCCTGGGACACTGCCAGGGATTATTTCACCAGGCAGGAGTGTTCCTGCGCTCCCCACAGAGCTCTCCTGCAAACCCCAGCAGCTCCATCTGTGCCTGTGGGAATTCAAACACTCATTCTCTAATTTTAGACACTTTTTGGGATGGACCTGACTCAGGAACACTCAGGGTGAACAAAGCAAAAGCTCTCTGCACTAAGGACACACCTGAGCCTGGGCTTCATCTCTCCGACCCGAACACGTGAACACATCTCACATGCACAGGGCTGAGCTGCAGAGCTTTGGGTTCAGAGCCCCTGGGAATCAGCTGACCCAACAAAAAACTCTGGATGCTTAAATGCAAAAGCAGAAACAATCCCTTCTCACCCCTGCTCGTGACCAAGCACTGCACTGGCGTGACAAGATTTAGCGATTCCCCAATGTTCTCCATTTTTCATACTTTAGCAAATTACTTTTTCAGCAAACACCTCTAAGAGATATAAATAGTCCTTTTATGAGATTTTCCAAATTACAATGAATCTCTTATTACTGCAAATCACTGTGATTTGATTAAATCATTATTTTTACACATAGAAAGATGATACTACCTAAAGGCTCATTTGTTTTCCACCACAGGATAAATACATGAACTCCATAGTGATGAGATAGAGGGGAAAAAAGGGGGAGTGTGGAGGGGGGAGTGGGGAAAGGGACCTGATCCCAAACTTATGGAGAGGCTGGGAATGTCCAGGTGAGGGACAGGGGTTCCTTGGCTCTGTGACCACCAAAATCAGAGCTCTCGTGGTTGTTTCCCTGACTCTGAGCTCCCTGGCAGTGCTGGGAATCGCCCGTGCTCAGGAGGCCAAGACAGGCTCCGGCTCGGGGACAGAGGGAGCCTGGCAGCAGGGAATTGTCACCGGGAAGGGTCAGGAGCACGGCCAGGGGGAAGGGACAGGGACAGAGGGAGCCTCCAGCAGGGAATTGTCACCGGGAAGGGTCAGGAGCACGGCCAGGGGGAAGGGACAGGGACAGAGGGAGCCTGCCAGCAGGGAATTGTCACCGGGAAGGGTCAGGAGCACGGCCAGGGGGAAGGGACAGGGACAGAGGGAGCCTGGCAGCAGGGAATTGTCACCGGGAAGGGTCAGGAGCACGGCCAGGGGGAAGGGACAGGGACAGAGGGAGCCTGCCAGCAGGGAATTGTCACCGGGAAGGGTCAGGAGCACGGCCAGGGGGAAGGGACAGGGACAGAGGGAGCCTGGCAGCAGGGAATTGTCACCGGGAAGGGTCAGGAGCACGGCCAGGGGGAAGGGACAGGGACAGAGGGAGCCTGCCAGCAGGGAATTGTCACCGGGAAGGGTCAGGAGCACGGCCAGGGGGAAGGGACAGGGACAGAGGGAGCCTGGCAGCAGGGAATTGTCACCGGGAAGGGTCAGGAGCACGGCCAGGGGGAAGGGACAGGGACAGAGGGAGCCTGCCAGCAGGGAATTGTCACCGGGAAGGGTCAGGAGCACGGCCAGGGGGAAGGGACAGGGACAGAGGGAGCCTGGCAGCAGGGAATTGTCACCGGGAAGGGTCAGGAGCACACCCAAGGGAAGGGACAGGGACAGCAGGGGTTTGGAGGCTCTTGTGTCACCTCTGCTTTGCCACATCAGCAGCCCACGCCGCAAACCAGCCCTCGTGTGTCACCGGGGACTGCAGGGGCTCAGGGGTTATTGCACAAGGAAAATCATTAAGCCTAATTAAACCACAAAGTTATTGACCCACTGCATTTCCCCTGTGCCTCGAGTGCTTTCATTCCCAGCCCAGGTGAGAGCAAATCCAACATATTGACCCAATTCCACTCGAGCAGTGATTTGACCAGTTTATGATATTTTTATTCTTCTATTTAGTCCCTGGGATGTCCCCGCTGCTGACAGCCAGTTATTTACCCGCACAGGAAATCAGCACCTGCTATAATTATTGATGCCAAATGAGCTGAAAGCAGCTCCTCAAACACTTTTCCAATTTCCCTAGCATTTAACCCAAAGCCGTTTCATTTAGTGACATTAAATCTGGGATAACAACATTAGGGGTGGAGTGACAGGATCAATTCTAGGACAGCGAAAGTCTCTCTGCAGAGTTTGTGATGCTGCCCAAGCACACAGGAGCCATGGCCCAGCTCCCTTGGACCAGTGCGGGCACTGCCACCCCACTGCACGTTCTCTTTGAGACAGACACCCCAAGGACATCAGGAGGGACCCTAAAGCCCAACCAGTGCCACCCCTGCCAGGGCAGGGACACCTCCCACTGTCCCAGGTGCTCCCAGCCCTGTCCAGCCTGGCCTGGGCACTGCCAGGGATCCAGGGGCAGCCACAGCTGCTCTGGGCACCCTGTGCCAGGGTCTGCCCACCCTCCCAGCCAGGAATTCCTTCCCAATATCCAATTTAACCTCCCCTCCTCCTTCCCAGGCCATTGCCCTCTGCCCAACGCCCCATGCTCCTGTGAAAAATCCCTTCCCAGGCTCCTTGCAACCCCTTTCAGGCTCCAACATCTCTCCAGAGCGTTCTCTTCTCTCTCAATGCACTCAAAGTAGAACCCAACCCCTCCTCACATCCTCCCCTCTTTTCCTTAGCTCCTTTCACAAAGCACAAGCTCCTTGTTTGCCAGCCGATTTCTCGGCTCTCAGGCAGCCGGAACGATGCCAGCGTGCCCAGGGGGTGGGCAGGGATGGTAACTGCTGTTCCCTCACCACCCAGAGGTGCTGGGCAGAGGTGCCTGAGGCTCTCTGAACAGAAGGAAACTTTTAAACGGCTCTCAAGTTGCGAGATAATTTGTATTCCCCTCTCTTCACACCAACACATTAACCAAATACATTATTTCCATAATGAGGAGATGAACATCTGTGTGGCTTCCCAAAATTTCAAGTGCCAATACTCGAGACAAGTATTCCCTCTCTGGGGACTGACACATCAGCATTTCAAATAACTGCCATAACTAAAAATATAATTCAAATTCTGAGGAGGTCAGAGACAGTTCAGGTGTGGTTTAGATTTCAGGTTTTCCAGATAAAGCAAACCAATTTGATTCCACAAAATTAAGTCGCTGCAGCATTGTATTAAATCATTTGTACCTGGCCCTGGGTAAATGAAGTGCTCAAGACAAACTTCACCAGGAAAGGGAAAGACAAATCCCTGGAGCAGGGTTATGGGAATTCCTGAAAAAGTGTTTTGGGAATTCCTGGAGCAGTGCTGTGCCGCTGGAAACTCCTGTGACAGAGCTGGGTGTGTGAGGAGCTCAAGGTCAGGCACCCCCTGGCAGCCCCAGCTATCGTGGCTTCACCTCCGCCTGGCTTTGGGACAACAAACCTGCCCAAAGCCCCCAGAAAACCAACTCAGCCCATTAGACCTGGAATATTTTTCTTCAAAAATTTCCTGCTGAAGAAGCAGTAACTGAGCAGAGGAACAAAGCCCAAGGAGAGCCAGGCCATGGATCCATCGGCTCCTGCTCCCCCTGCCAGGAGCCAGCACGGGGCTGCACCAGGAGCTTCCCCTGAACCCTTTCCCATCCCTTTGTTGTCACGCAGTCGAGTCAACAGAAGGCAAACACGCTCCTGAGGCAGATCTGCAAACCCAGCAGGAGTGAAGTGGGCACTTCTGCATTCATTGTATCATCTTTAAGGAAATTATGTGTATTATTATGTGCATTATTTCCTAAACTATTACTTTCAAAAGGCTGTAATCAGCGAAGCATTAACAATACAGACTGGGAGACAAAAACACGGGGAAACAAACACGACAAGCCTTTCAAACCTCTGCTCACTTCCTAAAACAGCACATTTCCCTTGGAGCCTCAGCCTGTCTCACCCGGAGGTGTCAGGAACACGTCCCTGGCGTGCCTGGCTGTGCAGAGGCTGCAGGGAATTCCCTGGGATGCTCCCGGTGCCCAGGGGATGGGAACCAGCAGGGGCTCAGGCAGGACAGCCCCGAGGAACACCCACGGGACACGGGCACAGCGAAGGCTCTTCTGGTGAGCGATGCAGACACTCCTCTCGCAACCCTGCCACCACCAGAGCCTCATGCAGAGCAGGCCTGCGGGTCCCTGCAGCTGCCACACACAAACCACAGCCTCTAAAACTAAAATCCTTCCTTTCTGGCTGCAAATACCCTGCCCAAGCACATCCAGCTGACAGCGCCCGTGCCTCGTCACCGAGAGGAAAATCGGCCTTGAGCAGACGCAGCTCAGGGTGTCCCAGAAGGGATGATCCGTGTGAAGGGTGATCGGTGGCTGTGGTTCCTCTGGGGATGATCTCTGCCGGCAGCCCCAGCCCTCCCTGTGTCTCCACGAGCTCCTCTCCTCCCTCGGAACCCCCACAGCCTCTCCAGTGTCCTGCAATCGCAGCTGAGCAGGAACATCAAAGGGAAAATGCCAGCAAAACCAGGATAGCACATCCTGCTGCCACAGCTGCTCTACAGATATATAATAAATAAATAAACAAATAAATACAATCTGCTTTTTTCCCTTTGAAAGCCTCTCCAAACCTTTCAGGTTCCCTGTACCTGGCTGGGCTGGCAAAGGGGCACATTCCCAACTTGCCAAGGAGTGATTCCTCTTTCATGTGCACTTCTCTGCCTGCTGCAATTATGCAAATAAAATGCAACTCCATCCTTTCAGCATAATTACATCAAACACAATCAGGCTATATTAAGACTGACTTAAGATGAATGAATTCAGTTCATCTAATGATTTCCTAAATCCCCCTCGTGGGACTGGGGCAAGGAAAATTCTGTCCCAGGAGTGACATCAAGTACCAAGACAAATAACTGTGGAGCTGGGGCCTGATCCTACAAAAAGCTGAGCACTCGAGGCCCCTCTGCAGTCAGAGGCTGCTGGGATATTCCCAGTGTCAGAAAATCGGGATCATCACTGGTACCTGTGCACAGAGTGTGAAACCCCAACGCTCCTGCACTTCACTCCTGTGGTTTGAACTGAAGTCACAGCTGGCGGTGAAGAATTCTTTGAAAAATGCTTTTTCCCCTGTACAATGAGCGTTTCAGTGTATGACCTGTGTGACCAGCAGCTCTGCAGACAGAACCCTGCTGATCCCGAGCATGCCGTGCACCCTTGAACAGCAGGAACAGCCCCTCGGAGCGGCTGAGCGCTCCCTGGCTGGTTAACAAACATTATTCCCTTTGCTGGGGGAAGAGGCAGAGTCAACACTCAGGGCAAGGCACAGGAGCTGCAGTGCTCGCTCTGCTTCCAGCACGGCTTCTTAGGAATCCTTTTCCAATGTGTTCCAAGTGCTACTTAAGGCAGCGATAAAAGGAAAGGGGAAAAAAAAGGAGAGATGCTTCTGAGGAGTAAAATCAGGGCAAGCCCCTCATTGATACTCCAACAGAGTTCTCACTGAATCCCTGGGGAGCTGCGCTGGTGCCTCACTGGGGCCCTGACCGGAGCCTGGGAGCCCCAGGACGGTGCAGGGAAGGGACCTGGGCTGGGCTCACGGCACTGAGCTCCACTCTGCTCCTGCACTTTGTTCCCCTCAGTTTGCAGGGCAAATCACGGTGCCTCAGTGCTTTTAGTGATGCCCTCACCAGAAGAAATGCATTCCTGCATCTCAGGGACCCCTCACTCTGCCTCCCTGCCCCAGGCACTGCCCAAGGCTTCCCCGTCCCAGGGACTCACAGGGAACACAGAGACCTCCAAACGTGTCTGCTCCTAAAGGGCACCTCAGTTAGAGGGATCTGTAAAACCCCAGAAAGGCAATTTGGGCAGCACAGCAACCACCCAGCCCATGGGGCCATGAGAGCCCAACGCACCCAGGCAGCTCCAGGCAGTTCTGCACAGTCACTGAGTAAGGAGATACCTGCAGGCTCAATAAACACAATTTGTTTTCGCAGAAACACCAAATACGCTGATATTTATAACTCTGATTTAACTGACGTGCTGTCCCTGAACCCTTCCGCTCTGCCATCCTCACTCCTTGTGTCCAAAACGCCCTCGTGCTTCCCACGATGGGTTTAACGTGCAACGCAAAAGGGAAACATTTCAAAACAAACAAACGTGGAAAGTTTTTGTTTCTGTGCACTGTTGACAGAATTTTCCTTTCTGTGTCAGAAACCCTCAGGGATGAATACAGACAGCGTGAAAAGCTTATTAAAATACCCTGGTTTTCAGAAACAAACCACTTCATTGTCTGTCAACTTTCTGTATTTACGGAGAAACAACATCCGAGAGTGCCTCGGGGGGTTAAAAATGTAAAAGAATGAAGCAGATGATCTACCTGAGAGGAATCGCTGATGAGCAGGGAGTGCAGGCACAGGAAAAATGCAAATATTTGGTTTTCCGGGGAGTGAAGACACCAGAACCCATTTTAATGTGGGCAATCTGCTGACCCCGCCAGGCAGGGCTGGCAGCAGAGTTGGGTTTCTCCCCTCAGAGCCTCCCCTGGGAACAACTTTCCCTGCACATCAGGGAGACCAGAGGCTCTGATCAGCCCCTCTGGCCCCCCAGGAAGCCACGTGGAAGCTGAAGCACTTTTACACCAACAGGACTGACAAACCAGGCGAGATCAGACCACAAACGCCTCACAGCACAAAGGGATGGGGAGAAACAAAGGGATTTCAGTAAAACAGGTTTCCCAAAACTCGCTATGAATGTGCGTCTGTGCAGGGGTGGGTGTTCCTGGAGCACACAGCAGTGTGGGTAAATACAGTGCTCGGTCTGTGTGAAATGAAAGTTCAGCTGAGTTTAGATGGAAACCACTGATCGAAAAATGAAATTTTACTCCTTCTACAGAAAACTTCTCCTCTGCTCCAGAGAGTGGACACAAACTGCCCAGGCTTCTCCCTCCCCTCTACGTACACGACAGGTTCAGCTCAGCTGGGTTTTTCTTTTCAGTGGAAAGCCCTGTCACACCCCCCCAGTTTAACCCAAGCTCTGAAATGAGGCCTCTGTCACCGGCTGCTGGCAGCTCCTCAGCGGGGGAACAGCCCCGAGATTCCACAGGGGGAACATGGACACCTGGGGGGATCAGGAGATGGAGAGCTGCTCCATGAACCCCACGCTGCTCGTGTCCCCACATCCATCCCCAACACCCAGGAGGAGCAGCAGGACAGGCTCTTACCCTCGATGGTGGCTCTCTTGGGCAGGATGGTGATGGCTCCCTCGGCCACGTCCTCCTGCTGCAGCAGCGGGCTCACCTTGGAGCCCCACGTGTCCGAGCCCACCCACAGGAAGTGCCCCACCTGATCCGCCCTCTTGGCAGCCGCCAGGATTTGCCTGTGGAAAGGAACATTTGGGTTGGAAATGGATTTTGTTTAAATGTGGAGTTGCTGTAGAAAAGGGCGTGTGGCAATGGCAGAGTGGTTGGAGCTCAGGGGGCTTTTCCAAGCTGATGGGCTCTGATGGATGGGAACAGCACAATCCTGACCCCAGCACGGCTCAGGGGCTTGGGACACTTGGTATCATCAGGGCTCTGAGCAAGGAACACGTCCCTGCCTCTTAGCATCTGATGACTCCATCGCAATTTTGAGCTAATTTCAAATTCCGGGCCCAGACTGTGCAAGTGAGCAATGAAATATAAAATATTCTTTGTGTTGTTTTACGAGCCCATTCCATGTGGTTTAACCTTGAGCATCCAAGTCACTCTGTCACTGATAACTTCCATTTGCCATAAAATGGGCTCTGAATTAATGAATTACACAGGGTAGAATGAGCCAGGAGAGGGGGGTGTGTTCTTAATTCCTCTGAGAAGAAAGGTCAGCGCTGCCGTCCAACACGAGTGACCCTTTGTTAGGGAAAGCTCTCGATCCTGATCCTCATTCCTGTCCCTGCAGCGTGGGCTGGGCAGCAGCAGCCTCGTGCCTGGGGCTTCCCCCATTCCCAGCTTCCACCAGCAGAGCCTCCCCATCCTCTCTCAGAGCTTCCCAGGCTCTCCCTGTCCTGCAGAGCCTCCCCATCATCACCCAGAGCTTCCCAGGCTCTCCCTGTCCTGCAGAGCCTCACCCAGAGCTTCCCAGGCTCTCCCTGTCCTGCAGAGCCTCTCCCTCCTCTCCCAGAGCTTCCCAGGCTCTCCCTGTCCTGCAGAGCCTCTCCCTCTTCTCTCAGAGCTTCCCAGGCTCTCCCTGTCCTGCAGAGCCTCTCCCTCCTCTCCCAGAGCTTCCCAGGCTCTCCGTGTCCCGCAGAGCCCCAGGGCTGTCCTCCCAGAGCCCTTACTTGATGTCCTCGTCGTTGGCGAAGATGACGATGGCCCTGGCGTTGGGCGTCTCCAGCAGCTGCCGGATGATCCTGTCGAAGTCGATGCTCTTGTCCTTGCGGTCCTGCGGGATCTTCAGGGACTGGGCGATGCAGAGCCCGCCTGTGCCGGGAGAGCAAGGACAGAAAGGCTTCAGAGGAGGAGCAGGAAAGGTCAGGGAGAGCACAGGACAGGCAGCGGGAAATGCACGGCCCGAAAGGGAGCCTGGCGGGGAGGAACAATCCCAGGGGATCCCTCCCCACCCAGGCACTCCGTGCCCAGCTTCCAGAGGGATCCATGCAGTTCCTGCTCCTGCAGGGCTGGGGAGGGGCAGGGATTGCACAGACTGTGCCCAAGCCGGTGCAGAAAAGCAAAATAAGCACAGAAATGGGCAGTGGATGGATGAAAAGAAGAGGAATTAACAAAGAAAACAACAGCAACCCAAACAAGCTTAAACCAATGAACAAACCCCAAAATACAGGCTGAGAGGCCAAAGGTGCTGAGGGTGTACTGGGCAGATTTTATCTCAGCAAGGGGATGAGACTCTGTGGTTTTGCCACTTGAGGGCTACTGGAGGAAAATGCTTCCACTGGAATGGTTTATCTGGAACAGGAGCAGCCAGAGAGCTGAGATAGTGACAAAACCCACACTGTTCCAGAAAATCCTCACTCATTCAATGCCCAGCACCAGACAGGATGGAGAGACCCAAAAACTGAAGCCTTAAATAAAGCAGGTGAGTGGGAGTTCTCATAAATACCCAGGGAACGCAGCAAGAGCATCAGCACAGCCACAGGTACCCACAGCCAGACCCAAAGTGCTCCCTTTCAGCACAGTTCATGTATTACAGTTATTCAGTTTGGTTTAGGGAAAAAAAAAAATTAAAAAACCCCATCTGCACTGACATTCTGCTTGTTGCTGCCAGATGAAAACACAACTCTTGCCTTAATTATTTTGTTTCTCAGTAGTAAACACTTTCATCTTTTACGGCATCTTTGATACCCAGCTCCTCACCATAGTGCACAGTGCGTTAATTAATAACGGATCAGAGCTGCTTAATACAAACCAGCAGTGGGGATGAGTTAATTAAAAGGCAGCAGGACACGGGAGCGATCACAGGCAGGTTTACAACCCGCGTTTAAAAGCCCTGTGAAACGAAGCGCTGGAGAAGGTGGCGGTGGGTGGAGAACCTGGAGAGGGGACAGCCCGTGGAGCATCCTCCTCACCCCGGGGCAAGGCAGCGCCACGGGACAGCCGGGAAAACCAAATTCCTGCTGGAAACGGAGAAATCCGACTCCTGGGCACATCCCGAGCCCCTCATGAGGCCAGGCGGGCTCGTTTGTCCCGATTTTTGACAGCGAGAGGCCGGAGCTGCAGCGGCTGCCTGCAGGCAGGGGAGCTCTGCTGGACCGGCTGCTCCAAACGCCCGGGAGGGAAAGCGATCGTTCCAGTGGGAAGGAACAAAACAGCGAAAAAGAGAATAAAGGAGGATAATAACCCCCAGTTTTTCTCTGACTCACATAAACCATTTCATTTTGTTTCGCAATTATCGCAACCTGGAATTTCTGCAACCTTGGTTTTTTCCCTTTAAGAGCAAACAATGCCGAGTTTTAAAAATAAACTTCATTTTAAATGAAGATCGAAAGTCTCACTGCCAGCGAGTTCAAAAATCTGAACAGCTTTAAATGCTCTTTCTATTTTCCCCAGTCAAAATTACATGGAAGGAACCCAAACCCACGGGCAGCGCTCTCCAGCTCTCCCGGAACGTCCCCCTTGGCAGGGATCGCAGCTCGGTGAGAGCACAGCCCCGGTCCCCAGCACCCCGGGCATTGTCCTGCCCACCGCAGGGGTGGCACTGCGGGGCGTTGAGGTCCCTCCCGACCCAACCCAACCACTGATTCTGATAAACAACCGCCCCCGAGTGCAGAGACAGAAACAAAAGGGTCTCTCACCCACACCCACGGCACCGATAGCTCTGCAGACAAAATCCCGTCTCCATTAAAGGATCTGTGAGTGCAGGGGAGGAAAGAACAACCCTCCCAAGCAGGTGACACGCTGCTGCTGCAAAACCGTAATTTAATAAAATATGTATTTAATATTCAGTAAATGTGACCAGCTCGATGGAAGTGCTGGGGAGAGGGGCTGGGATGGTGGGAGGGAAGGCTGCTGTCTCTGCTGCCGCCCTGGAGCACTCACACCCCTGTGTGGGTCACTCCTCCAGGCCTGGCTGGGGAAGCCAAGGCTCCCTTTGTTGTGGACAATGGTCCCAGCTGGGCTGGGCACCCTCGGACACAGGCACAGCTGTGGCCAGGCTGGCACAGCCAGCACGAATCCTCTGCGGCAGCAAAGGCTGCCAAGGCTGCCATTCCCAGGGGCTCTGAAAGGAAAGAGGAGCCGGGGGGAAAGGGAACAGCCTGGAATGTGAGAGGGCAGCTCACCCCTGAGCGAGCAGCGGGCCCAGGGAGCTGGGCGCCCAGGGAATTGGGTGCCCACTGTCCAACAGGCACAATGCAATGAGCTCAGCTTTCACATCCTCATCCTGCATTCTGCTCCAACAGGAAACGTGTGCACAGCTATTGGAACTGTCAGGTTAATTCACAGCACTGCCAGGGGAAAAGCCTCCGAGGGAATTAAGCGGTAAAAACGTGAAAGTTGCAAATTAAGGATTTTGTCAGAGGATTCCTGCAGTAATTTATTACCCCGGTGGCCTGGAGAAGTGACAAATGCTCTCTGAGTAGCACAAAGTGCCGTGGCAAAGGATGACCACAGACACCCTGGGGCGGAGCTGGGACTGCTCTGAAATGTCCAGAGGAGCTGGGGCTGCCCCTGGACCCCAGGGAGTGTCCAGGCCAGGCTGGCCGGGGCTTGGAGCAGCCTGGGACAGGGGAAGGTGTCCCTGCCATGGCAGGGAGTGTGGAACAGGATGATCCTTAAGGTCCCTCCCAACCCAAACCATTCCAGGATTTTATGATCCCATGAAATAACCAACACGCTCCCTTGGCTGGGGTGAAGGGTGGGTACACGGAGCCCATCCACCCCCTGTGCAGTGGGATCCAGTGGCTCAGGCCCTCTGAAGGATCAGCAATGGGGAATTGTCCCCCTGGGAATCCCAGCGCCATGGCAGAGCCGTGGCACGGGGGTCAGGCCCTGGCACGGGATGCACCAGCCGGAGGCAGGGACAGGAGCAGCTGGGAGCCCACGGGAGCTGGGAGCCCACGGGAGCTGGGAGCACGGCAGAGCCTGGACCCTGCCCTGGCTGCTCCCCCTCACCCTGGGCCATGCTGGGACAGGCAGAGCCCCGAGAATTCCCGGCAAACGTCGTTAACTCAGCACCGAGCAGCTCTCTGGTGTTGGGGGCGATGCAGGATCCGGGAGCTGCTGCGGTAGCCATGGATACCCACGGTTCCGTGGTGTTTGGATGCTGCTACAACGCTAAGCACGTTATTCTGCTGCCCTGAAATTCTCCAGGAGCTATTTTTCTTATCGCCACTTAATTGGATTATCAGGTAGCAAAAGAGACAATTTAACACTTCTTCAGCTGATTTATCTGCAGAGATCCTCTTTTGGGGGGAATCACTTTTAGCAACACAGAAAACATCACATCACAAAGTTATGGCAGTGCTGGTGATTATTAAAAGGAACTCTCAATTAATTTGATTAAGACGTTCCTTTAAAATTAGCAGCTGCCAAGAGCTGCCTCCTGGATGTTTATCGGAGTTCTGGGAACAACAGCCAAAGCCCCTGGCACAGCTCGGCTGCTCCTGCACTGGCAGTGATTCCAGGAGCTTCCTCACTGCCCACCAGCACTGGGAACACCCCAAAATAAAGATTTTAAGGCTGGTTTGTTGGGAAGGGTGAGAAAAGCTCAGGTTAAGTACAGATGGTACCCAGACTTTGTAATGACAAAAATAAAAAGTCTTCACGTGCAGGAGAGTTCTGATCCCTCACAGACCCTGCCAGGCAGCTGCTGCGGCCCCAAGATGATCCTACAGGCAGGACCCCCATCACACAAGGGCAAACAAATAAATCCAACACTTTAACTGCAGTTTGGGGGGGCCGAAGGACAGGAACTGACTGGGGAAGAGCCCAAACAAACCCCAAAGGCACACGGGAGTTTCTTCCATTCCTTTGTACATTCTGTATCTCGCTGCTGGGCTCTGGCATCTCCTGCTGTTCCCTGCACATACAATTTATGGGCCGCATGAACCTGACCTGTAACCCCCCTGCATTCTGCAGACAGAGGCAGAAACACCGCAGGCTGAGGTTAAAGAAGTCGGGACTCTCCCCAGGTGAAACCCGGATCCCAGAGCTGAGGAGGTTTCCTTGGTAAAGCACAATCACCTCCTGAAGAAGCAGAACGACCAAAGATCACTCTACAGTCCCGAGGTACAGCTCGCACCGAGCTCCTCAGCGGGGACAGAGCTGCTCAAACAACTCACACGAAGCCACCAAACCCTCAGAACCCCGAGGCTCAATCGATCCGTGACCCACACGTGGCTCCGCTGCAGCAGCCGCGTCCCTGGGAGGGGTTTAGGGCCAAGCTCTTGTTTAGGTTTAACTAAAACCAGAATAAACCCTCGGTGTCCACGTTCCAGGACCCTCCCCCAGCCTCACAGCAGAAACAATCAGCCCTTCAGGAGGTTAACTGGGTGTAGGGAGATCTCCAGCTCCATTCCCAAACCTGCAATGCCCAGGGAAATGAGAGCAGAGTAAATCCGGACCTGGGAGTGGAACACTCCCTGTCCCTCCGTGGGACAAGGAGCCACCGGCGGGGAGGCTCCCCAGGGCTGGGCTGAGCCCATCAGGAGCTCCCAGCACAGGGTCCCAGGGATTCATCCAGCAGCTCCCTGGAAGGGCTGGGGGGCAGAGCCCGGGAGGTGCCCAGGGAGATCTGAGCCAGCTCCAGCTCTGCCCAGTGCTCCCCAAAGGAATTCCAGCCCATGGAAATGGGCTCAGGGATGGAAAAGCTCCTGCCACTCCACGCAGCAGAAATTGATTTATTCTCCTCCTCCCCCAATTAAACCAGATCAAGGATATTCAGAGGGAGCTGGGTGGGGTTCGTTCTGCTGCTCTCCACCCACAACACCCTCGTCACGGAGCTACCACACTGCAAGGGAAAAGAATAAATGGAGAGGCCAAATCAGCACAGAATATGCAGAATCCTCAAGAAAAAGGAACTTCAAGTGAAAAAAAAAAAAAGTCTTGTGGAGAGATCCAGCAATGCCAGCTGGGCCTTTGTGTCCTAAATCAAAGTCCTAACGAGGCTCTGGGTTGGGAGGTTGTTTCTTTACTGGAACAATTAATATCCCACTCCCTAGGAGTCCTCACCCTCCCGCTTGCCAAGAGCTGCAAAGTCCTTGATTATGGCAGTAAAAGAAGTTTACAACTGCCCTGATCTTCAGATGGGCTCGAATTTAAATTACATCTCCATAGTATGGTAATTCAATTGTAAAAATGGAAAGTGCACCAATAATAAAATTACATTAAAACATGAAATGACAACAATTTATCCAAGGAAAAGGATCCCTGTGGATACCCAACAGCTTTAACTTAGAAACTTTCCATACATGAAGAAGCTACTGAATCACTGGGAAATTTTATTTGCACTAATCTTGTTTATTGTTTCATTTTTTCACATTAACCCTCATCATAACCCAACGGCAAAACACCTAAACTAATATGGAAGACTAATATTTCTAGTATGTTATTCATTAATGCTTAATTCCATTGTGTCAGACCTTTGCTGCATATTTAATGACATTCCTGGTGTGTTTTATCACCTCAAAATTGTCCTTTATTATGGCAGTTAAACTCCAGTAATATACAAAAAATTAACACTCTCCTTGGGAACACTAAATTAAATTATAAGAATGGTGTAAGATCATTCTGAGAGATGTAGGGAAGCTCAGCTTGCGAGACAGAAAGAAGGGAAATGAGGAGGGGCTGTGGGACCAGGAGCTGCCTGGGAGCCGGGGTGGGAACAGGCTCAGCCCAGGGCCTGCTGGGGAAGGGACTGGGAATTATTGGCTTCCCAAAATCCGCTGCAGAAGGGGCATGGGAGGCACACAGTGCAACCACAGAGAAAAAAGAGCAATCTAAAATCAAAATTCTGCTTCAAACACTGAAATCCCTTCTGTTGGCACAGCCCCATGCCAGGAGCGCTCCCAGGACCCTGCGAAGGGGAAACCCCTGCTCAGAGGGGCTCTGAGAGCCACCTCCAAACGAAATGGTGCCCATTGGAAAGGAGACAGGATTGCAGGGAATCCAGAAAAAAACCCCTAAATTGATAAACCATTCCCTGCATTCTGTGAAAGACCCAGAACAGGAAGATCCTCAGCTGAACAACCTTGTTTGTGCTTTGGCTCTTGTCTGTCAGCCGTTTCTAACCACAGAGAAAAGAGACTCCAGCTTAGGGTGAAAGGGCTGTGCCTGGAGATCTGTGGGATCCTCGGAGATCCCGGTCCTGCTGAGCCATGCAATGAACCACCCAGGGGGAAAATGTTCTGATCTCAAACAGCACAAATCCCCACCAATGCAATGATAAAACAATCACAGAGCTGGCAGGGTCAGAGCAGACCCCCCAGAGCCAGCTGGGGACCCCGCAGCATCCCCTGCTCCCCCCACAGAGCCTCGGCCCCGTCCTTGCAGAGCCGGCTCTGAGCCTGAGCGCAGCTCTCCAGCATCCTGAGCAAAAATAGCCCCGGCAGAGCCCTGGCAGGCAGAGCCCCGGCAGGCAGAGCCAGAACAGCCCCAGCCACGTTCGCTTCGGGAACAGCCGTGGGCGGTGAGAGCTCCGGCTGCGGGAGAGACAGAAACAAAGCGCCCGAAATACCCCGGTTCCACCCAGCCTCCCGCCCAGCGCGGCACCGGGCAGGGCTGGGCTCCCCCAGCACCGGCGGAGAGAGCCCAGCCCGCAGCTGGCACAGAACCCCCAAAGCTGGCAATGAACCGAAATTCCGGGGGGGGAAACGCGGGAAGCAGCCCCTGGGATGCTCCTGCAGGAGCCCAGCCCGAGGCAGCACCGAGGTGACAAACGGGCTCCCTTGCAGTGGCACCTGGTGTCCCAAGGCCAGGGGTGAGAAGCCCAGAGAGGCTGGTCCCAAAAGAACACGAGTACAACGTGAAACAGACTGGATTCCAGGGAATCGGGAAAGAAAGAAACAAACTGGGAAATATTCCCTGCTTTTCTGTAAGTGCTGTGGTTAAGGCAGAATCACAGAACTGTGGAAAAGATTCCCCCCTCCCCAGCAATCACGACGCCACCTCTGGATAATGAATCGTTCTAAACGCACGCACAGAATGATCTCTAACGATGGAGCGTTTCTAACTGAGCATTCCCACGTTCCCAATCCTGGTTTTCCCGGAGCATTCCAGCCTGCTCCCAGCCAGGGGCATTGCTGGGGCTGCCGTGGATCTGCTGGACAAGCACAGACTGTCACTGCCTCAAAGAACGACAACCAGAGAGCAGCAAGGACACGGTGAGACAGGGCAGTGGAAGGGAGGAGGAGAAGCGATCTCTGATAGGTGATTTTGGAAGGAACCTGTTTTCCAGCTTTTCCACCCCAGAAGAGAGCAGCATTCACAGCATGAGGAGACTCTCTCACGAGCCCAGTGCCAGGGTTACCACAGCTCTGCAATGGATCAGGGACACGGTACAAGGCCCACAAAGAGAGGGTCACAACGGGGCTGAAGAGTGGAACCCTGAGGAAACTCCTTTACCCAGACTCACACCGATCCCCGTGCCTCCAAATGCCCTGATCAGAGCTGCAGCTGCCTCTGGGGTGACTGGGATGCCAAACCAGTTATTTGTTAGCCCCACCTGGGTTTCTGCTCAGTCCTCTCTTGCTGCAGCACATTTTCCCTCCAGATTCAGGCCCAAGGTCATTCTGGGAGCTCACACAGTGACCTCTGTTCTTCTGGGACCCAAACCAGGCACGCTCAGCAAAGCTGGGATTTATTTAAATGGGTTCTGTCCCCAGCCCTCGGCCAGGGAAATGGGAAATGGAAACAGAGTTCCGTAATTCCTCGGTCTTTTCTTGTCGTTCTCATAATGCCCATCTCCTTCACACCGGAGTAATGTTCTTAATGTACTCGGCTGAGCCTTAATGACCCTCTCTCGAATGAGCACTAAAAATGCAATATAGTTCAATAAAACCACTCCTGCAGCCCGGCAAAACCCAGCCCGGCACTGCCTGGGCACGAGCCACTCCGTTTAATGGGGCTGTGCCAGGCACAGAGTTCGGGACAAGCTCTGGGGAGGCAGCTCGGGACCATCCCAGCAGTGCCCTGTCTCTGGGGGCTGTGACAGGCACAGAGCTCGGGACAAGCTCTGGGGAGGCACCTCGGGACCATCCCAGCAGTGCCATCTCAGGGGGCTGTGACAGGCACAGGATTAGGGACAAGCTCCGGGGAGGCAGCCCGGGACCATCCCAGCAGTGCCATCTCAGGGGGCTGTGACAGGCACAGGATTAGGGACAAGCTCTGGGGAGGCAGCCCAGGACCATCCCAGCAGTGCCCTGTCTCTGGGGGCTGTGACAGGCACAGGGTTAGGGACAAGCTCTGGGGAGGCAGCCCGGGACCATCCCAGCAGTGCCCTGGCCATGGAAATGTCCCTGCTGGATCCCAGTCAGACACCAGCGCTCAGCTGGGGACCCTGGGGACAGGGGCTGAGAGAGGGACCTTGGCCAGGGACACTCAGTCACACCCAGGCCAGGCTGGAGCAAGGAGTCCCTGCCCCAAGCCCATGTCAGTCTAGAGTTAATTAAATTTCCTTGTGTTATTTGCAGATCAGATCTCACCCTGTCCCCCCCGCACCTCCTGACCTGCACCTGCCCCGCTGCAGCCCCTGATCCTCGGTGTTCATCACATCCCAGGGGAGCTGAGGGGATCCCGAGCCCCCTGAGCAGCCAGAGACAAGGAAGGGGAATTTCTGCTCACTCTGTCCCTCCCTGGGCCGCAGGATGGGGCTCCCCCACCCAAAACCTCCCTGCCAGACCCCCCCAGCAGCCTCATCCCACCGGGACCGGCTCGGGAGCTGCAGCTCCTCCAGCCTGCAGTGGGTGATAAGGGCCACCACATCTCCTCTTGAAAAGAGGCTGGAGGAATTTAAATGATGTTCTGAGTGTTACATAAATGAAAAGTAATTAAATCAATGTAACTTCTAAGAAAACAGATGTTAACTGTTCCTGCACATAAGACATCCACTTCCTTTATCTTCAATTCATTTTGCGGCCAGAAAAGATGACCAAAGTTATCTTTACTTTGCAAAAGCTACCGCAGCGTGAGTGGGGGAAATTAACACTTTGATTAACACTTTTAATATTTGAAATTAATTTCAAAGCTTCGTCTCAGTTTCCAAAGTTTGCATTAATCATTTCTCCCAATATTGTGGGATATTGAAAGAACTTGATTAGATTGGTTCCCAAGCAGTGAATGAAGAGCCAGCCCAGCCACCACTGATTCAGCTCCTCTCTGGCACCCCGTGCCTGCCTTCCCAGGGAACCTGCACTGCGGAGGAGCTGCTTCGCCGCCACCTCTATTTTAACAGAAAACGTGGAGTTTCCGATGTGAAATTCTCAGAGCTCACACACAGAGCAGTTCATTCCAGAGCTGGATCTGGGGTTGTGACACCCACAGAGCTCTGGCAGACCGTGGCTGGTTGGGAACTCTGTCAACTCACGGAACCAGGGAATGGTTCAGGCTGGAAAAGCCCTCTCAGATCAGAATCCAACAATTCCCCAGCAGTGCCAAGGCCACCGCTGACTCCTGTCCCCAGGTGCCACATCCACAGGGCTTTGAAACCCCTCCAGGGATGGGGACTCCAGCACTGCCCCCTCCAAGGCTGACCGCCCTTTCTGTGAGGAATTGTTCTGAATTTTCAATTTAAACCTCCCCTGGCCCAGCCTGAGGCCGTTCCCTGGGAGCACAGCCCGACCCCCCCGGCTGCCCCTCCTGTCAGGGAGTTGTGCAGAGCCAGAAGGGCCCCCGGAGCCTCCTTTGCTCCGGGCTGAGCCCCTTTCCCAGCTCCCTCAGGATTCTCCAGCCCCTTTGCAGCCCCGTTCCCTGCCCTGGACACATCCCTGTCCCACCCAGAGCTGTGTCCAGCCTGCTCCGGGCACGGGACAGACCCTGCATCCACAGGGGAGCTCTCCTGCAAAAACACCTCTGGTTACAAGTCAGGAAGTTCAATTTTGCCCTTCCCGATGCCTCTCCCAGAGCACAGCCATGTTCCCTGCATAAAAATAAAGGATAAAAGAAGAATATCCCCTAGAATTCCAGCGAGTCTTGTTTAATCCACTTGCTTTCATTTGTTCTGCAGGCTCCTTATTTTGGGGAAATAAATGTTTTTAATTAAGTTGACTGCACAGCTGCTGAGGCAAGAGCTGACTGTCAAAGATTTGGAACAGTCCCTGCACATCCGCCCCGATAGCTTCACTCGGTGGTGATAAAGCAGTTTGTTGAGTCATGCTCTTCTCCCTCTCTCCAATCTTGATTCCCCAGACAGTGTCAGTTCTCCATTTGTTAATCCATATTTAATTTTTAAATCACAAAACATCATGGCTTTAAAGATAAGCTTTTAAAGCGCCCTCCTACACAGTCTCTCTTGCCATCTCCGGGGATATTGCTGATAACAGGCAAGAATCAGACGCTTCAAATATTAATGAAGGAGCTGCTGCTGGGGACCAGGAAGTTGGAGGCCAGGTGATGATTGTGTGGGGACGGGATGAGAAGTGAAACCTGGGGAGAAACAGGGCTGAGGAGAAAAGAGCACTGAGGGAAGGCAGCAGCAGGCAGGAGTCAGATGAGGATCTGGGAAAGTAGCACTTCCCAAGGCAGGGAGCGGGGATGGAGCTCTCCCAGGTGGGGGACAGAACCCCATGGCACAGGGGGGGACAGGTGCCCAAATTCCTCCATTCTGGGAACACAGAAAATGCAAAAAACTCCACCAAGCTGTTGGTTTCTGTGCCCTGGAGAGTCCTTGGGACACACGATGGACAACACAAACCCTGCAGCAGCAGTGACACCCAGGCGCTCAGTAAAACCCCAGGAAAACACCCCAGAGCTCCCGAGCCGCCTCTGTTTGCAGGGAACTGCCCTGGATGGGAATTCCGAACCGCCCAGGGCTGGGAGCTGCTGTCCCCTGGAGCCCCAGGGCTGTGCCAACCCCAGCCAGGGGACATGGGGGTGACACCGGGTGGCACTGGGGCCACCCCCCAGCTGCACTGCTGTTTGCAGCACCCCTGAACTCCCAGAGGACAGCACAGTCCTCCCACACGGAGAATCCTGGTTTGCTGGGCTTTCAGAGATACAAAGGCAGGGAGGAGCCCTGCTCCCTCTGAGCCTCTCAGTAAAGATTTTAAATGTAAACTTGATCCCTGCTACACTGGGCAAAGAGTCCTATTAAAACTGGAGTTACTTTGATGATAAATTTTAATTAGTGCTATCCACAAAATGCTAAAATAATCTGATGGAGGAGGCGAATTCCAGCTGAAACAGCAGAACATGTAAATCCTCTGCCTGATTTACAGATCGTGGAAGCAAATCTGGAGCAGTTCCCTCAGCCTCTCGTGCAATAATTTTTATTTTTCTCTAGGAAAGTTCCACTGCCAAGGAGACTTCTCTTTTTTTGGTAGATCCTTGTTAATTACTAGCACGGAACATTCCTGCTAATTGAGCAGCCAGCCAACACAGCAACTTGGAGATGCACAGTTTGCTGCAATCTGAGCTACAGCACAGGAAAACCAAGGGGTTCTTTCAAATGAAATAAGAGCATTTCACCAAATGAAAGGGAAACGCTTTTTACCTACCAAAACATGGACCTCACTGCTCTGTGTCCCCCTGCCACAGCTGGAGACATCACTAACACCCAAAACAGAGCAGAGAGCTGCACTCGCACACTGAATGTCTAAAGAGGAGGCAGAGCTGGTGCAGGCGGCATCGCCCCCCTCACAGAACGGCTCCCGAGCAGGGACACCCCTGCAGCCCGGGGGAAAGCTCCTCTGCACACCGAGTACAGCACTGGGGGCACGGGGAGAGCTCAGCGCCCACAGAGCCACTCCTGCTTGCTCTGGGGAGATGCAAGGCAGGAAGGACAATTCATCCCAGAACTCACTGCTGCACCGCGTTTGCCACATCCCTGCACCCGGCAGAAATAATCCCCTTGGAAAAAATGTAAAAGGTTAAAACCAAATGATAAATTCATTAGAACAAGTAAGGAGCAAAATCCCCACCTAGAGCAGCGCTCAGGCTCCGGACCAGCTCAGGGCAGCCCTGAATCCCTTTCCATTTACCCCGAGACTGACCAAGGTGGAAAGGTTGCATTCAGTGGCAGTGACTTCCACATTCCAGTGGCTGTGTCTGGAGTTTTGCCTGCCAGCTGGAATGGGAGCTAAAGAGAAATTACAGCCCTCCTGCTAACAGCTGGAAACGACTCCCAGGAGTCAGCTCCTGGCACGCTTTGATGGGTTAAATTCCCAGAGATTTAGAGATTTTACTGCAGATGGCCACTTGTGCCTCCTTATTTCATGGGACAATTCCATCTTGGCTGCAGCGTATTTCCTGCAGACAAATTTTCTCTCGGGCTTTTTCTTCCTTTATTTGACAGAAGCAGAACTCAAACTTAAGCAGCAAAATACCCATAATTTTATATTGAGGTTCTCCAATCATCTTAAAAGTGGTGGTTGATCCAGACAGTTCAAACCCTGTCTGGACAGAGGATGTGCTGCAAATATAATTCAAGGCTCTCCTGTTCCCATGGTAAATTAGGATGAACAACATGAAATCAGAAGAGATAAATGTGGAAAAAAACCCCAAACATTATGGAGAAAGGAGCAGGAGGTGCCCAGAACTGGGCTCGTTAAGCTGTGGATGTGTGCTACAATAATTAAATCTCTGCAGGGTGCTGGTCCCATCCCTCTGTGGCACCTGGTGCTGACCTGGAGCAGAGGCTCCGGCTCCTTGGAGAACCCGGGATAGCAACAGTTCAGGCTGGAAACAGCAACACTCAGGCAGTGATTACCTTCGTTATCAATGCTATAATTACCAGGCACCCTACAAAGCCAGTCACCAGTCAGTCACCCTACAAAGCAGTCACCAGTCAGTCACCCTACAAAGCAGTCACCAGTCACCCTACAGAGCCAGTTAGCTGGGTTTTGTACCCTGGGTGCTCTCCAGGAGCCCCCCGTGCCCTCAGCACCCGCAGGACACCGGGACCACCCCGGCTCATGGAGCAGCAGCATCAGCACTCGAGCGGTACAGCCCCGGCAGGCAGAGAAAAGCTTCACACCAATAAAAGCCTTACACCAATAAAGGGTTACACCAATAAAAGCCTTACACCAATTAAAGGGTCACACCAATAAAGGGGTTACACCAATAAGGGGTTTACACCAATGAAAGCCTTACACCAATGGAAGCTTTACCTCAATAAAGGGGTTTACACCAATGAAAGCCTTACACCAATGGAAGCTTTACCTCAATAAAGGGGTTACACCAATGAAAGCTTCACACCAATAAAGGGTTTACGCCCATAAAAGCTTTACACCAATAAAAGTTTGATGCCACTCCACAGGAACCTGGGGCTCGTTAGAAACCTCTCCCTGAAGCCTTGCTGCACAGTGATGACACAGAGTAAAACTTTTAAAAGTTCAAAATAAAGGAGTGAAGTCCTTGAGAGCGTTTCCAAGCGCTGCAGGCAGCAGTGCCAGCCAGGCCTGGGCGGGTAACACAGAGCCACGTTTGTGACACACAGAACAGATGGGATTGCACAAACTGCCACTTGATGGAAGTTTTCATCCTCTCCAGGAACTGCTTTCCCAAAATCCAAATACGTCGTAAGACACAATAATCAGGACAAAGGATGATGAGGCCACAGGCAGCTTTCAAATGTGGTAAATCCGAGTGGATTTAATCTGTTCATTAACACAAAAGCTGTTTATTGGGAATTTACTGTAGCTGTCCCACCACTACCGTCCCCAAAAGGAGAAGAAAGCCATCATGCCCATCAGCCATCAGGCGTTTCTGCCGCTTCATTAACGATCCCCATTCCTGCCTTCTGGAAGTGCTGCCTGATTGCAGCTGGAGCATCTGTCACGCTGGGAAAAAACCCCAAACAACAGCAAATCATTCAGAAAGGGTCTGAAGCGACAAAAATCCAGGCGGCTCCGGCTGTGCCTTTCCAGAATCCCAGACCTGGTGCTAGCAGGGAGTGGGAGCCAAGAGAAGCAGTTTGTTCCCCAGAAGGTTAAAGCTTTCTCTGCCTGGGTTAAATACTCCTGGGATTTGCGTTTGAAATTCAAGGTGGGCACGTGGTGTTCCTGTCTCTGCACCCACCTGAGGCAGCTCCAGCTGAGAGCTCCCCAAATCCCAAACCCCAGCACTCCAAGGCCAGGACAGAGCTGAGTTTCTTTCCCAGGAGCAGACTCTGCAGAAAGCCCAGGGACAGCACTCCTGAGGTTCAGGATGTGCCACACTGAAAAACCCAGGATTTTCTGACAATTCCTTTAAAGTTTCAATCACGTTCTGAGCTGCTTTTCCTTCAAGCACCTCCTTTCAGCAGCAAATAAAGGATCTCACAGGGAGCTGAGCTGCTCCGTCCCTTCCCGGTGAAGCTGCTCTGCCCTCACCTCATCTCCGGGATGGAGGATCCCAGCCCGGCCCTGCTGCCAAGGGGACCAGGGCCTCCCACAGCTCAATCACGGCTCCAATTTCTTCACTGGTTTCAGAAAAGGCAGAACATTTTCCAGAGCCTGCAGAAGTCTTCCGAGCCCAACCATCGAGGGAAATGAAAGATAATTTCCAAAAATCACATCGAATTTCCCGTAAATTATCAGCATTATGGCAGTTATCCATTTTCATGCTACTTTTACATATCTATTTATTTCAGAAGGATGGCAGTTGGGATTTTTACCACCATCATTTGGTGGAGAGCCTGGAGGAGAGGTAAGGAAGGCACAGCGCTGAGCAGGGCCTCAGGAATCGTTTCCGAGTGGTACCTGGGATATTCTCACTCAGAGCTCCTTGTGTTTCCTGTTGATTTCTCTTTGGCAATGTCACTTCTAATAACAGGTCCAACCTGGGCTGACCTACATAACCCTCCTGGCACAGCAGCAATGCTGCCTCCCACGGTTTTGGGAGAACACGAATGGAAATGTCTGGGGTTTGCTTGGCTGTTGTGTCCCTCCAGAGCCATAAAAATCAAACTGGGACAGACGTCCCAGACATGCCCAATTCACCAGGCAAACCCACAGATCCCTTCTTCCTTCAGCAGAAGGGCCCAGCAATGCTAAAGAGTCTGATTATTTCATGTCAAGGCATGAATCTTCCTGCTCTGCACTCAGATGGCGCCGGGAACTCCAGTCTGCAGGGTCAGGCAGCGCTGGCCCCCTGAGGAGGAGAGGGAACTTCTCCCTCTCTCCTGTCAGTGCTCATCAGTTTAGCACAAGCAGCCAACACGGGGAGATAGGACAGCAGATGCACCAAAGTAATTCAAGCCCTTTTCCTATTATTCCATTGCCCTTTAATTGTCCTAAATCAACCCTGCCACATGGCAGACCCTTGTTTTCCTTCCTGGCTGTCCCACTCGCCTTTCCCCGGGACTGAGCAGCCCCTGCACACAGCCCCTGCTGCCAGGGCCGGGCCTGGAGTCAGCAGGTCAGAAACAAAACCTCTGTGGGTTATGTGGCTGAATCACCTCTGATGAAAAAAGGAACAAAAGCTGCACACGCAGCCCCAGAACACTCTGCCAGTCAGGCAATTCCCCAGCTCCATTCTGCAGCGTCCCTCCCCAGCCCTGCGGGGTGAGAGCCTGTCCTGCCGGGGGGACACGGCCGAGGGGGGGCTGTGGAGGTGTAAAACACAACAGCAAAATGAATCTTAACAAAGAAATGGCTGAAGAACCTAAAGCCTGCAATTCTGCACCCACCCCGACCTGCTGCCAATCCCGAGGCTGCATCAGTAAATGCATTCCATCCCTGGGGGGCAGAAATGGCACCAGACAGCAGCCCACAGGTGAGCAGAGTCAGGGAATTGAGTCCATCCTGTTCCTCTCCACTCCCTCACCTTGGCACTCCCCACCCTTCCTTTTAATACCAGCAGAGAAAACATTTCCCCTGCCAGTAATCTCGTTTATTCTAATAAAGAACCACTGACTAAAACAAAATCCTGAGAATCGACTGTTGACTCACAACTGAAGAGCAATTCCCATAGGCGAATCTTTTTAGCATTCCACGAGCATGACTAATTCAATTAACACCAGCCAGAAGAAGATTATGTAAAGCTAGGAAGTTATACATCTCTATATGTATTGAATAAATAATAATTACATGTGAAGGAGCACAGGTGACAGCTGAAGGGTTTGTATTTTGTATTTCAAATACTGGCATAAAGATCTGTGTCCAGAGGTCTTTTCCCAATAATCAAAGTGTTTTGAACCCCCAGCCATACACACTCCTCAGGGACACCTCTACCTAAGAAAAGTCAATGTTTTTTCCCCAATGACTCCAGGAGGTGTCTACAAATTTTCAGACATATACGAAAATAAACTTTTAGAATGGCGTGGTTTTAATTACCTTCCCTTTATTCAAATCATTGCTGGATGTTGCCTTGGCAGGGTTGTCTTTGTCCATCACTGACTGTACACATGCCAAACCACCCTCAGCTTTCTTTTTCCTCTCTAGTAATTCAAAATCTCCACAGATCTCGTGAAAAGAAAAAACCAGAAAACCAAGGAAGTGGAAAGGAGCTTGTCTTGGGGATCACTCATGCAAGGAGAGAATTCAGGATTGCCCTTGAAAGGCTTTTCTGAAGACTTCACAAACCCAGAGCACAATAAACTGAGTCTGAAAGTTCTTGTGACAGAAAACAACTTCTCGTATTTTTCTTTGACTCAGACTGGAGGTTAAGAAACCAAACCAAGCAATGGAATGAATGTGAGTTCTGGGCTCAGCCAGTGCAGCTGATCTGGTTCTGCTCCAGTGACAAACTGAGCACTGGAAGTGATGTGGCTTTACCTGACTGGATCAATCTAAGGATGTGAAAGGTTTTCAGAGCAAGCCCCACCTTTTCCTTCCTGTAAAAAGCCCATAAATCTCCTACCTCGAGTTTTCCATCAGCCTCACTTAAAATTCCAGACCAGCCAGAGCAAAGTTAAACTTTTCCCATCACACACACTGAGATAAGATGAAGCTCCACATTCATGTCATTTTTGCCTGAAAAATGAACTTACAGGGGAAATGATGTACTTTTTATAAAGGTGTGAATTAGGGCTAACTGAGCTTAAATCCCAAAATAAAATGTTCCTCAGGCAGCCATAGGGGTGGGTGTTGGGATGCAAGGCCAGGAGCAGCACACGCGGCAGGGCAGGGCAGGGCAGGGCAGGGCAGGGAAGGGCAGGGAAGGGAAGGGCAGGGAAGGGGCTGTCTGGTGTGGCTGGGGTTGAGCACAGCTCGGGGACAATGTCCAGGTGACCCCAGACCTCTCCTGCTCTCAGCCTCAGCCATGGCACCTCAGCGCTGTTACCCAAAAACCCCCAGAGGCCTAAACCTGCAGTGAACCTCCATCACTCTCACGCTGTTCCTGAGGGAGTCCCAACACGTGGTGAGGAACTTCCCTGCCACGTTCTGACCTCAACCAGCCCCGGGATGTGGCACAGAACCCACGGCCAAAGCCCTGAGCAGAACCAAACCCCGCCAGAGCCACAGGCTGGGCTCTGCCCCGGGTGTTACCGCCTGTCAGCCACCACAGCAGCCAGGGACATCCTGAGCAATGCCCACCCCGGCGTTTCACAGAGAACCGAGCAGGAGTCAGGGGAGTTGCCCTTTTGTAAAAACCATTGTAAATGATTATGTTAAACATGAGGGCAAGATGTGTTCCCGGCAGCCTGCCAGGCCCAGTGGGGTGGGCAGTGCACGAGCTGGGACACAGGGACAGCAATTCCTGCTGCCACACACAGCCTGACTCAGCAGCTCTGCCGAAAGATCTCCTAATCCCAACAAATTGGTTATGGCAGCAGCACAGCACACATCTCCTCCCTGGGCTGCCCAGGGCAGGGGTCCCCTTCCCTGCAGGGATTAACAGCCCAGGGGGGATGTGGCACTTGGGGACATGGGTTAAATGCTGGATGGGCTTTTACAGCATAAATTATTCCAATTATTCCCACAGAAAAGCACCGTGTTTGGGGTGCTCACAAACACCAGTGCAGGATCACAGCAGCGACCACTCCTCTCCTCTGCCATCCTCCTTCCAAAGGGGAAATGTGACACAGGTGAGACGTGGCACAGGATCACACAGTGACATGGGCCAGATATGGCACAGGACTGCACAGTGACACGGGCCAGACATGGCACAGGATCGCACAGTGACACGGGCCAGGTGTGGCACAGGATCACACAGTGACACAGGCCAGGTGTGGCACAGGATTGCACAGTGACACGGGCCAGACGTGGCACAGGATTGCACAGTGACACGGGCCAGATGTGGCACAGGATC